>JAXGGS010017674.1:0-25566 GCA_035585475.1 Armandia brevis | reverse complement strand
ACATCCCAAGGTCATACATGTATAATACTATTCTTACTTGTAGGATCTATCGGGACCTCTGGTAGGGAGTGTAGGAAAGACATCCCAAGGTCATACATGTATATTACTATTCTTACTTGTAGGATCTATCGGGACCTCTGGTAGGGAATGTAGGAAGGACATCCCAAGGTCATACATGTATAATACTATTCTTACTTGTAGGATCTATCGGGACCTCTGGTAGGGAGTGTAGGAAGGACATCCCGGGCTCGGAGGGATGTGACGAGATGTGCTGCGGACGCGGCTATGACACCAAGACGGTGAAGCGGGTCAGCAAGTGCGAGTGTAAGTTTGTGTGGTGCTGCGAGGTGAAATGTCAGGAGTGTCTGGAGAAGGTCGACATTCACACGTGCAAGGGCCCAAATCCTTCCATCAGCGTGCTGCCCGAGCCAAAATACGTCATCCCCGAGCCCCATCACGTGGTCCCTGAACCCAACCACGTGCTTCCTGAGGCTAACCTCGTGATTCCGGAGCCAATCAAACCGCAAGATTAAACAATGCGCTTCCTGCGACAAACCACGTGCTTCCAGAGCAAACCAAAGCGAAGAGATTACAACACGTGATGCCTTCAGACGAAATACGCGAAATCGTCTTACTGATTGAAGATTACCCAACATTGGTGCATTTTTGTTTTCATTTTTGTGAAATACATTCATAATGTCCTGAGACATGAAAAGGAACGGAAAACATTTGGTTAGATGAAAACTTTGTTCTAAAGGACCATTGAAGTTCACGCTGACGCTAGTAGTGAAGAGCGCATGGACACACACATATTCATAAGCAACGTTCCTCAATTGTATTTGATAAACTCGGTCTGCAAATTTGGAAATAACTTGCGAGTTGAAGTTAAAGTAGAGTTACATTGTCACAATGATATGTGTCTACATTGAAATCTGAGCCAGCTTCACTTTATCATATGCATTACTTCAATTTATAAAACTTTCCTCACGACGTTATGACTCTAGTTCAATATATGTGCCTATTTGAAGAAGCACGGAATAGTACTAATCCGTAGAAAGAGGCAGACACATAATTTACACTCATCTCTATATCAAGTTAACATATTCACGCTAACAAAAGTAGCTTGACATATAATATAACGTGCACTTGAATGTAATTGGCTGAATGGTGGAGATGGCCAATTTGAAATGTTATATTTTATCCCAGTAGATAGCTGACCTAACAAGCGACAAGTAGCATAATACTAGTTTATAGTAGTACAATGTACATTAAGCTATAATTTGAGCATACATGTAAATAGAAGGCTGTGTTACTCTTTCTCTACCTCGTGTCTATATTTATGTTTACTATTAATACATTTGCACTGAACAGTTTACATTTGCTATAAAGAAAAGTGGCGACCGCAAGTCACTTGCGGGGTACTATTTCAGATTAAAACACGTGCATTTTGTACTGTGTATATATTATGTATGTACAAATAAGAATAAACTAGTAAATTTTGAGTAGGTTTTATTATACACTGATACACTCTCTGTATGTATACTTAATTTTATATACATGTGTATACACCCAAACACACTTTTCTATTTTTAAATGATAAACGTCAATTAGATCTGTGTTGCAATCACGATATAGGCCTATCAGGTGCAAATCCAAATTTTAGTAGCAACCACATTCCCAAATTAATCCGACAAATAGCACCTGGCTATCGACAAACATAATGTTTAATACGTGTCTTCATGGATGAAAAGAAATTAGTACTTATTTGAATGAACAATAACTATGACATTCTGTCGTTCTATAGCCACGAATATCAAATGGTTCGTGGGGTTTGAAAAGTTCTGAAAGACCGGGATAGTAGTAGCAGATGAAGTAGCTTGTAGGCTCCGGAAGCGACAATACGATTGGTTGCATGGTCCTCATATGTCGCCTAGACCTAGATTACGGTTTACTACTCCGTGACGGTTATCTTTACCCTTAAACTGGCACTACATGCGGTTTTTTTTATTATTATTTTAGTCACCCTCACAACTTCACAAAGTCCTCGATTGTCTAATATGGGCAAATAATTGTCGGTTTTTCAAGTTAACAGTTCAGAGTATAGAGCAAATGGGGTCACAATGCTACGTCAGAGTTACATAAGGTTCAGCGATGGTAAACGCGTGATTCACATCAGTTGTTTAGAGCATGTATATACAGTGACTATGATAACCAGGGTATGAATACCTCAGCTCATATCATTCGTTTAGAGTAAATATCAAGTTGTGCTGCCAATTAATGTATGACTTCATAGGCTATGTCAGGTTCGTCCTCAAAAAGATTTATTCTTGGTGTGGGGTAAAGTTTGAAAAGGTGTTTGATGGCTTTAATGTTTGCATTGGAACCGTTTTTCACAGAGCAATTTGGACAGATGGTAAACATTTCTAGACTTATTATGTGTGTATACACTGCACAAGAAAAGGTGAGTTCAAGGATAAGGCAGATGTGTGCCTAACGCTTAATATCCAAAGAAACTTAAATTACACCCAGCTAACGTACGCGAGCGGGATAAATATAAAATTCAGCACTCTCAGACTAATTCAAAATTATATCCTACCGATTCTTATTTGTTACACTTACATGTCCTTTGTAGCTAAAGCATGCTATTTGAAACAAAACTTCACTTGTTACATTTGTGCCACAACATCATTAATTCAAAATATACTTAATTCTCTTGCTTGTACTAGATTGATAATTGATTCTAATTTGCACATTAAACTATATATCATGTATATACATGTTCAAAATATTACCAGGGAAATATATCCTTAACATAATTGAATAAATGATTTCTCGAATATTCTACGTTAAACAAACGACTAAATATTCGCTCTGAGGTTGCCCTCAATTTTATTTATTTCTAATTCATCATTTTATGAATCCTTCCTATTGTTGCTACCGCCGGAATTGTAATATTGGTCCTGAATCATAGCCAGCCAAACATTGAATTATAATTTTATCCTCGTGAAACTAAGTACGGTGTATTTGCTCCAATGACTAGGGAGGGCAGAGGATTGTCGTTATTTATACTTATGACTAAACAGGATTTGTTAAAGCTAATTTATCTGAATTTAAATTCAAGGAAAACTATTATCATATTAGATGGATATAATCGTGTACACCTTTTAATGAATACACAATTTACAACATATCTATGTGTATCTATTAGTGTATAATTTGATGATTAACACAATATATACCAATCACAACATTTTTGATGTTTTCTGCATTACAAATTCTGTCCATACAATCTCCAAATTTGGTTTGTTGAAAGAATGTAATTCTGATTCTTCTTCTATGTCATTGTCCCGTATCCTAAGAAAAATAAAGCGTAAACAACTTATCAAGACAGTAAAGCCCTTAATTTTGAGAGTACCTGTATGCTGTTTACACGTTGTTAGTGTTCGTTGTTTGCATTCCTAAAAAGGACCTCTTGCAATATGAACATCGTGGAAACACTCCTTCCCAAATATGTTGCGTAAACCCGAGCCCTAATAACAATAACTGATTGCCATTTTATCCGGACACATATTTCGCTTATTCGCTGTTAGGAACTATCTTTATCAATTGTATACCATACTTCAGTTTAATGAATGGCTGATGGCTGATTCATGCCGACAATTCCGTACCTTAAAAGTACAGGCTACGTCGACGACTTGGTCGTCGGTTTAGACTAAAATTCTAATCCGACAACCCTCTCAAATAATGTTCCTACTGGACATGGCGCTCAGACTGAGCTTCCCGGGACAGGGGGAAATGTGAGGTGATCAGCGCAAAGACCGGACTTCCTAGATTAATTTAGGGGCATCGTATGAGAAGGTCGTCTGTTTAGCGCAAGGGTCTGAATGATGACCCTAGTCACGAGGCTAACACGGACGTTCATGTCAAGTCAATTAATACATCATAAAACGATGGTTTTGCAAATGACGATTTAAATACAAAATCGGATATAACATTTCAGACGAGCGCATGGTAATACTTGAATTGTACCTCTCAAAGTGTTATCCGATTTTGCGCTGACCATCTAACATATTCCCCTCTCCCTTCTCCGAGGAGCCACGTCCCAGCTCGGATCAACTTACCTACTCTCCCTGGAAGCCCCGTCTGATCGCCATATAGGGACATTGTTTGAGAGGGTCGTCGAAGTAGCGCGAGGGTCTATGTCAACGACCCTGGGGTGGTAGTTTTAGCCTGGTGACTAAATCGACGACCATTGAGTCATCGATATAGACCCTTCGACTACGAAACCGACGACAGGGTCGTCGACGTAGCCTGTACCTAAATACTAATACCGGTGTGTTAGGACATAACACTGGGTATTGGCAAACAAGATCTCAAACAACTGCCTCGTAGATTTAACTGACGCTGAACAAATATGACCACAATTTATTACTATAATCTGATGAATATGTGAATGTATCGATATTCATATTAAGAAATGAAAACATATTTTGTCAGATTCAAGTATGAGTAATATGTGTGGGTTGAAATATATACCCACCATATTGATAGTTTCCTGTTTGTTTTGACCGCCAATGCTTCCAGAAATTCAATCATTTTCTGTTCATGGATGTTGTTTCCCGACAAACTGTCAACATAAATACTATTCAATTGGTATGCGATCTTGATAAACACAGCTCGAATCGTCTGTGCACTGCTTGTTAAGGCAATATTACTTACTTAATTGCACTCGCAGAAGTCATATTGGCTACGGCCTCCTGAAAATTGTCCGCCCAATACCCCTGGATAGTGTTATAACCTAGGCTATTTAAGCATAAATTGTCACATATTTATCAATTTTGAAAACGACTACCAGAATTTAGGTAAAATGCCGCATTCAAATTGCAACTGAAATGAATGATTATGATAGTTGTATGTGAACCTTAAAATCTTCAGGTTTTGGCATTTTCTCAGCCAATTCGATATTTTGTCCACTCCACTATCTCCGATTATATTGTGTGATAGGCTAAAATAGATGAAGCTTGAATTGACTCCCTTTGTGACATGATTCACTTTGGCATGTTATTATCTCGGTTAACTGCTCAACGTAGCTATGCTAGAATTACCAGAAAGAAAATTGTATTATTGCGTTTCCATTTAAATGAATACTTGCAAGAAATACTTAAGATAGAGACAATCTAGCGAAGTAAATAAAAATGGCTTCGACACCTTCTACAAGGCTAGAATTTCAGTCACTGAACATAGAAATTAACTGAAACTGTCACCCAATAACCGACGTGATTACTTCGAAATAAAAGCTAGTTGATCGTGCGGTGATCCATAGTAAATTTATTTTAGTTGTCCGCAACATTTATTTGGTATTATTGTTGATTCTGATGTTCTTCCAAAATATTCAATAAAGTTAAAACAAAAGACAGTTTTGTTAATTCAAATCACCGGGTACGGTTTAAAACTATCGTATACAGATTTTTGAAGAAGCAATCATGTCAGGAAGATGTACAATATATTGAAGTTAGGAAATATACGCCCTGCCTGCGACTGTCATCCTATCACCCTTGACAATAAACTATTTGAATAAGTCTGATTGATCGCAGAAGCACATGAATGTGTAAGATGAGCAATCTATTTGTTCGCACTCAATTGAGTACTAATCCTTCGCTCATCTAAAGTTACTCACCGAGAACTATCAACCTACTTAGCTGACACGGTATAGTTAGTGCATAACTGACGAGGGACTACCAAGTACGGAGATGACGCAGTACATGATTGACAGGCGGTCTGATTGCAATTAACCTTCAACTGATTACTAGGTATGAGAGAGTGGCGCACTATGCGTGGGCGCCAGCCATGTGTAAAGGCACGTCGCTTCCTGTACAATACTTGTTATACATGAAATAACCAAATAAATGGAAAGTTATTACAAAAATGTGAACAACAAATAACGTCAAGTTCTGTCTATATGCTTCATTTGTGTTGACCCTAAACTCAATCATGCAAGCTTAGTAGACCCCGATTTCTCCACAATTTAACCGTGCCATCTTTGTGAGCCATCATTGCTAGAATTGCATATTTGTACAGTCGTTATAATATGTTTAAAAAGTTGTTTATACTCACTCTAGTGTAACGAGTTCCCGGGCGTTTGACAAGAAGGTGCGCATGTAATCCATAGCATTATCGGTAAGTCCATTCTTACTGAGACTGAAATAGAAATAGAAAACCATCAAATATATTTTCTAGAATTTTCGTTTCAACTCAGTTAACTCTTTTGTTAATCATCTACCTAAGATGTTTCAAATGTTGGCCCATCGAAATAGAGACAGGGTGTTTAGTCAGTTTTTCCAAGCCTTCATCATGAAGTGCGTTAACGTTCAAGCTGAAATGGCATGTACACTGGTGAAAGAATGAAATCTCCACAATAACGTGCAAGCATGAATTATTAGAATGTACTTGATATCATGATAAAATGATATATTCTTAAATGATCCCAAATCAAATATACTCTATGTGGGTGATCCTGTTCCAGACATCTGAGTGGCCCATATTAGACAAGAGAGTGTCTACCGCATCCGGAGTTATGAGATTGTACCTCAACCTGTAATCAAATAATGATTTATCAATTATTACCAAACCAGTTATTGATTAATATGTCCTCTCGTACGTATGAAAATAAAGTTTCCGCAGCCCACGGCGCATTTTAGAGACGTCTTATTAAGCGTTCTTTGCCTTCAACAATTTAGGTATGAACCTTGTCGAAAATACGACCATGATAATAACTTGAAGCAAGATATAAATGCAAAATGAATGTATCGAATTGAATTAGAATTGAAAGTGTTAAATACATTTACTTACACCAAACTTTGCACATTCTTAGCTTTCTGCAAAAAACAACCAATCGACGCCATATGATTTGACCTTAATCCTCCCGGACAATTTTTAACCTGAAGCTGACCAGATTCTGATACAATCCCTCTGCTTGCGGATTCTATAGCATCAGTAAACTGACCCTCATGCAAAACTCTCATGGCCCGCATTTTTGTTCTGCTACTAGGAAAGTCCTTGATGTTATTTAGTACCTCTTTAATCCATTCTTTTTTAATGACAGAATAATCGACATTCTTATCAAGTTCGGAGAGAAATCCATGACCGAGAGATTTCGCTGGTTCATTATAATCGCAAAGTAGTCCACTGATGAAAAGTGTAACATTTACGAACTCTTTATCTAAAGAATCTATATTTGCAAATTGTTTCCAATTATTGTTTTTCCAGTGCAAACAAACACACACGGCTGTGAAAAATTCTTGTATCATTGCATGCAGGAAAGAATATATCGCTTCATTTTTACTTTTCGACAATTCATTTTGCATTTGATCATTTTTTCTGTAGTACTCAAGGACTCCGAATCTTCTCAATAACGTTTCCCCAATGCCATATTTCTGTAGATCTGCACTGCCAAAGATTAGTTTCAAGTTATTGCGACTATGTGTAAATTCATGTGCTAGTTTTGTCAGCTGGATCACATGTCCTTTCTCCTCTTCTGCTAAGATAATATCTTTTTGATCATCCTCGAGATCTCGTTTCATCAGTAAGTACCTCGCTGTATATATCAGCATATCGGTCATGTTCCTGGCATGGAATTTCCCTGTATCTTCGATATGTGGTCTCCCAATTGCCCCATAAAGAACGCAGAAGAAAGGTATAGCACATAATGTACGCAGAACGGGATGACTTTTTAGATGGTTTGTCAGTGTAATATAAATTGGGTCTGTCGAACTTATCGATTTTAGGCATTCCTCTACAGACTTGTTGTCAAAACCCAGAATTGAAAACGCATTGTATTTACTCAAAGCCATACAATCCATTTCCTTGATTGGTCTAAGAGTGACGATGACGTCACATCCTGTAAAAAGCTTTCCTGTTATCAGACCGTTGATGATATTGCATGCATTGGATTCTTCTCTTTCATCCTTGGGTATTTCGAACAACTGGGTCTGGGCGCGTTTACACCAGTCATTGTACTCATCCAAGCCGTCTATTATGAAAAGAACCTCACTCTTGTTGTTTGATAAGTAGGTCATTATTTCGTGTTCTCTGTCCACAAAGTCATAGTGTTTCATTAGAATGTGGAATAAACTTGTTTGCGTGTCATCCGGATACAGTTCACATATTTCACGGCAACGAAATAAGTACAGGAACTTGTATTTATCTGCCCACAATTTACCATCCGCCCATTGTTGGCATATATAACAAGACATCGTTGTCTTGCCAATACCAGCTGGTCCAACGATGACAACGGTTTTCAGCATTTTTGTACTTCCTGTAGTATTTACGATTCGCGGAGTGAATATTTCTTCCAATGGCACTGTCTCTTCGGCTCTGCCACGGATGGTATTCGGGCTTCGCTTCTCGTAATTTTCGTCTCGTGCGTTTACCAGAAGAATGATCGCTAATTTGGCGAAATGACAAGTAATGTTCAACATCCTTCGGGTTAGATCTTCTCTATTAATCAAGTCAACACGAATAGAATTTTTCTGCATCTTCATTACTGGAGGACGAATCAGAAATGTATAGCATGCAATTGAACAACATATGCAGTTTGTACATTAATTAACGGGATCATTTCATATGGCCAATATGATATATGCCCTTGTAACATGGATCTGTTTGACAGCTCGAAGTTTTGTACAAGGGCATATCATTGGCCATACTATAATGGGTCAAGTGCATTATATACAGAGGCTAGATTTTTAATGAATGTAATTATCTGTGTTATTTCAGGATGTCGTAATCTTCATCTCAGCCACATTGAGTAGCTGCCATAATCGACCACATTCGATGAATTAAAAGCCTTGTCTTTCAGCTTAACAACAACTAAAATAACGACACTACCAACAATCCGAACTGGTAGGGATCGATCTTAGAATATTCTTTAATCTTAAAGTTCACAATAAAGACTCTTGATTATTAAAACCTTAGTGAAATTACAGGCACATCATTTTTGTTATTGCATTGCCTCTCTAGATCAAATTGCGGGTTTATATCACTCTAACTATGAAATAAAAATTCTTAATTTCCAAGAGTCCAAGTTGCAAAATTTACAAATTCACCGGATTAAATTAGTACTGACCTCGATCAATAAATCTTCCTTGGGGTGAATTATCATCCCGAGGCGTGAACTTTCAATTGTAAATAAAACGTAGAAACATAAAACTCATGGCACATCGAAATTATGCTATAAATGATAGGACTTAATGTAGTGACTATTAACACTTAAACTCATCGGCTCAAGATTATTCATATTGGATGCACATTGATCGCGTGTCAAGCATACGTTTATAATACGATAATGTATTGTGGTGTTTATGTTAGTTTATAATGACACAGCAAACCTTTGTGGCGCTTATTTCATCATTGAATGATGTGGACTGCTCGGCTTTGTTTGCATCATTGAGAAGTATCATTTTTTCATTTTTTCTATTGTCGTTTCCGTCTTCATGCGTTCTACACTAAAAAAAAGCAGGTCTTATAAGTAGGATTGTACACCCGGACGCCTAGTACTCGTCAAGGAGAGATCGCTATCCTGTTACAGACATAAGTTTACTATTAATATATATAATGCATACCATGCGTTTGATTAACGCTCTGCCTTTACATGCACAGACAAGTGTCATAACTAAGCCGATAGCTAACGTCCCAAAAATAATCCACACAGAGAAGGGTGCGTTTTCTTTTATTAGTGCAGGTGTTGTCGTTAGGAGATCGGGCTCGGCACAATTAGGGGCACTATCTGGAGAGGAAAAATTCAATAGAGTTATTAATTTGATCTATATGGTATCAAATTCACATCAAGGTGATATGTCGCATGGGATTCCCGAGTCGGTGACAGATAAACGATCACTGGGACGTGCCAGCAATTCATTTGCCAAATTTTACTTGGATACCAGCTGAAATAGAGTGGAGTGGACACAATTCAATGCTAAAGATTTCCTACCCATCAGTCGTTTTCGAAAAGGCCCATTTTTAAGACGATCATTAAATGTTGGAGTATTTGGAATATTCAATACTAATTTACACTCTCAAAATAATAACAGTTATTATGTCGTTTCCATGCACACGTCATGTTCGTTGTAATTTGCGGAACATATAATATCTAACCTTGATAAACTGTCAGATTGGCGTGGCTTGTTAAATTGACGCGACGGGTAAATTGGACGAAGCTGATATATGTCCCGCTATCCGATACTTGAAGGTCATCCATGTACATGCCTGCATTTCCTAAAGGGGATACACGGTCTGATGTTTCCAAGCCTGTATCTTTTCCCCAGCTTAAACATGGTATAGAATTTCGGTTTGCCAGATCCAATTTTTGGATACAAACAGAATCGGCTTGGCCGAGACGAGACTCATCATACTCCCATATTAAAACGGCAGTCTCACCCTGACATAAATAGACATTATTTGGTACCGATATCCACCCGTCATCTGGAAATATATGAAACAAGTACTTAGTAATAACTAAATGAACCTACAATTGACATGTAATGTCTCAGAGCCAAGTAACTATTACCCCTTCATACATTATGATACACATGTTAATAATGGTAAATAAATATTATGCTTGTAAATTATTTATTTAGCTCACCGGCGGAATCTGCACTTCCCAGATGGACATGAAATAACGAAAATGAAAGCCATATCAGTGTACAGCGGACACATCCGGTTAAATACATAGTGCTATTTCATTGGAACGTCAATGTTTTAGTAGGTGAAATATCATTCGAATAAGTCTTAATCATGTCTTGGGAGCGTACTCATGGGGCGTTGGGTTGGCGCAGGGTTGCCGCATGTTGGAAAAATCGATAGGTGGTTAATAGAATAATAGGGAGGGTTTGTACAGTTCGTGTGAATGGGTGTGTGTGTTTGTGTAAAGCAGGTTGGTCGATCTCTAGGCGCGTATGACAGATCACAGGGGACTTATCAGGTCTTTTTGTGTGTAAAGTGGACTTAATGCACATTGCTTCAAAGAAACATTTATTTGAGCAGCACGTACCAGCTTACCATGCCCCTTCTATTTCTGGATGGCATACCTCCTAAATCCATACATGTACAAAAATATATTTATATTGTATTTGGAACCTAATATCTGCTTTAAATAATGGGCACATTAAACCGAAGTTTATGTTGTCTTGGCTGTATTTGAATAGTATTTGAATAGATCGACAATAAATGTTTGAACTGGCTTTGCAAGTAAATATGTTCCCGAGCAGGCTTTGAAAGATGTATTGGGTGTTTCTTCCCCTTTATGTAAAGTACAACAAGCCTATTTGATCTAGACAGATGCGATTTTAAAAATGTACACACCATTAAAAAAATCTTTAATTAAACACGCTGCTCAGTAATATTTGAAACTTTTATTGAAGTTCAGAGTCGTTGTATTGTTGGCATAACCCGCGTGTCTAGGTTGATTGCGTTTGTGAGGTCACTACATTTACCTCAGCTACAGAACACTATCCTCACTGTTCTATCTCAGGGTCAGGAAAGACTGTATGCATAGACAATGTAATTTTATTTACTGTATATCACAGATAATAAATCCACAAACGCTAAATATGAATATGAATCTTCAATGATAATGATTAAAATAACGAATGCGACAATGAGTACGATAAAGTAATTTAGTTGCCTCAATGCTAAATAGTGCAGCTCAGAATAATGTGCGTATCTTGTATTCTTTATGACATACTATCAGAAATATCCTGATTATTACAAGGATTATGATTACCACGAGAAGAATTAGCTGCACAACATGAGATACACAGTTTTTACAGTCTTCCTTTGTTCCTGAGGTCACAGGAGTCACCGCTATGCTCCACGGAGAGAAATCATCACGTAGTCGTTTGTCTTGGCACTGGAAATCTAAAATTTCAAGACAGTACTTGTAGAGAAGGCGTATTGAGCAGAGCATACTTAGTACATATTAATATCAATAGTGATTTCAAATATAATCAAAGATTGAATATAGCGTTATACCTTGTTCTACGACAAGATTTACTGTATTGTGTATGACGCACTTATTGTTAAAATAAACACGAATCGTATAATTTCCAGCATCGGCCACGGTTATGCCATCCAAGATTAAGCCTTTCTTTACGTCAAATTCAACATTCTTCCGAATTTTTTCCACCTTAAAGTTCCTCCAAGAAAGTATCAGAGAAATTTTGATTGATTCCTTCTTCACTATTCGAAGTGATGAAATTGAGTCTATACGCAATTCCTCAAGTTTCCAACGAAATGTAGTATTTTGTCCAACACAACCAATTATAGTTTTATCCGGAACGTTTGCCCAGGCATGTTTGATATCTGAAAGAAATATGCATTCTGAAGCATCTTTGATAGGAAATTGCTTGTAGATTTCAATAATTGAATGCAGTTCTTTTACCTTTGCCGACATAGAGTGTTCGAGTATCGTTGATAGAACTGCCATTCACAAGGAAAACACTACACTTATAGACTCCATCATCAGCCAGAGTAACATTCATCAGACGCATTCCAACCTCGTTATAAAGTCGAACGTGTTTTAAGGTTTGTAACTTTTGACCATTTTTAAGCAAATACAAGACTGTATTGTTTCCTTTATCTAAAGTTATCGTCACTGAATCTATTAAGGTGATGTACGAATCCTGTATTTCCCAACTAAAAATTAAATTTTCGCCGACGCATACGCGTAAATCGGACAATTGTTTGAGCCAGAAGGTTTGCGCTGTATTCGAATAAAAAAAGTTGCATTTAGCCATTTCCTCATAATAAAGGGTGCTGAATTCATGTTTTTAACTATCAAAACCACGTTCTTATTAAGGAATAGTAAATTACATACCGGCTTCCGATTCCTGGAAAAAGGCCAAGATACAGAATAAAACTCCAACTGCTAATCTAATGGTATTAATCATTGTTGATTTCTACTGTTAGGTGTGTCTGAAATAGAAGTGTACAAGAAGCGGTATTAACTGGAATAATAAAATATATGGGTAATGTTCATGAAAACCATGTTAATAGCACAGAAAGTAACTTGATTTATTCGTAGCTTGGCTTGAATTATTGTTGAAAATACATGTGCAGTATTCCGGGATATGAACAAGACATATAACAAGGCTGGATTTAATTGACTCAACTGTCCTGTGTTTATTCAGTACATCATGCAAGTACATAATATTCACAACTCTGGGTAACTGCAGAGTGCTGCACAAATGGAAGCGCGCCATCTTTATACCTGAGCCACGCCCACTCGTATTGTGTCGCTCATCCGAGATTCCTGAAGTGTATCTCGATCAAGACAATCGGGTCGCGGTCAACAGATAATTCTTGGAAGTCGCACATTGTCACGGCATTACTCCAGGGATGCTGTGGTCATTTCGTTCATCTGGCACGCCTAACCTGGTTTCCTTGCCAACTAGGTTGAATTATTTCAGCGAAATAGTCAACACGTTGATCAATTAGGCATTCAATAATTGCTAGCTTAGCAAATTTTATTATGTTAATTCATGGGTATTTTGGGATCCGAACCTGAATCAAGGAAATATAAGCGTAGTTGGAATCACGTGAAATCTAACACAAGCTGAGCCCAATAATGGTAAAGTTGTCATAGATTTCATAAACTTTGAACCATAAAGGTCTACTACAGATTGCTTTTTTTAATAGGACTGTTAAGTACGGATTTAATCGCTCAATAAGTCATATTTCAAAGCGAAATATTGCATAAATGGGTGTAAATTGTTTTTATAACCAAAATTCATTAGTATAAGATTTCGAAATAACTCTTATTTGTCAGGACCGGAATATGCATCCCCAGTGGAAGACAGAAGAAGGCGGGATACGGTAGATCACGAAGATCAATCTCAGGTTTTTGACGTCTTGACGCCCGATGGGGAATTAGCCATTCGTTTTATAGACGGATATGCGGTTGTCTGCTTGTCTGACCCAGGCGCGAGGGAAGAAAACAAAAGAAACGTTTAGACAAATTAAAAATTCCTACACACTACTATGGGGAGATTTATAATTATAAGTCATTAATCTGATTGCCAGCGTTCTGAGCTGGCTTTCCATCGCATGCATGTTCTGCGTGAGTGTAATGCTTGCGTTCATTCTTAAAACAATAAGCGCAAATATGTCGCACACGGCCGTAATCTGAGCGTTGAGAACTCGAGAGAATGGGGCATTCTCCTCTTTGAAAAGTGTTACAGTACCGTGTACCCTAGCAGAGAGTCTATGAGTACTCGATTCCAAATACATACAAGCGATGTGTCCTGTCCATTTTTGGACACTTTGATAACTTGAATAAAGCTGTAGCATAGTTATTTGACACTTACTCTTTATAATTGGCATGAGAACTTGACATCAGATGACCATCGACGATAATTTTCAACGACCGGTCTGAACATTGTTATCGGAAATATAGACTGCTTAGATATATCTTATTGATTGATATGTGGTAGATTCTTACCATAATATCGTCAAAGACGTGCACGGTATTGGAATGTCAATGAGGTGACGTTCCTTTTAATAAACGTTATGCCTAAAGCTTTGTAAATGCTACTAGGTCCATGTAGGAACACTTTTTATAGCGGAGATGGAGCTCAATACCTATTGAACCTACGCATACATCACAGGGGGTGTTTGAATGACTACAGTCGTGAATCAGAAGTAGAACTAGTACATACTTGAAATAAACGTTTAACTGAGGCCGATTGATAATGTTAGCACAGTACGTACGTGTCTTAGTATGATATTATTCAAGCAAGATCGACGAGGTGCCCTCTTCGATCATATCATGAATCACACATGATTAAGGATGGCATGTTCATGGTCTGACAACGCTAATGCGCGATACAGGCCAGCATTAATAATCATTCATAGTCAGGAGGCAACTATTACACGATTAAGTCAACCTCTCGACGCCACTAAGGCTAGCCTTGATAATGTCAACATGGAGTATAACATGGCGCTGGACTTCAATGAAACTTTGAAGGGTGGCGAGGCAAGTGTATTGTTTGCTGGAGACGACTTGGGTTTCTCAGGAGGGGATCGTTTCAATTCATCAGAATTAAAAGATATTGAAGAACAAATCACTGATTTGGACCGTCAGAATTCAGGGAAAAAGCTGCAGCTAAATAAGATTTCTAGGTTGAAAAAAGGACGCCTCAGATGAAGAAGTTTTTTCAGAACGATAAATGCAGATTTGCCCAAATACAAAACATTGCGTGCTGATTATGATAATCTAAAAGGAACTCATGACAGGCTCACGTGTATTTTAGGGGACAAAGAGTTCATTCGAGATATGATTCCCGCGGAGGACAATATGGCGGAACAGATGTCATTGCAGAAATAAAGACAAAACTTCAAGAAATGGTGAAAAAAGATGCTGGCCTGCCATTAGTTGGGCCAGAGTCAACTAAAAACACCACTCCCTCTAATTTACGTACCTGCCGCGCCGCCCCTCCGATTTCTTGGTGAAAAAAAACTTTTTTTCAAAATAATAATAATAAGAACCTGCCGCCCTTCCATTGCCAGCATGAAATAGATAAAAAAGACCTACGCCCGTACTCGCCCTCTCAAGCAAATTAAAGCTTGGGAAATAACTTATTAATTTCATGGGGCCTAAAGTATATTTGCACGCACAAAACACACCAATTCTTCTTCTGACACACCCATTCCCAGATAGCCCCTCCCCCCCCCTTTTGCAACATACACCTTTTTTAACCCTGTCCCTCGCTCCGATCAGTATTCTTTTTTAACAAACACATTTGTCATTTCCGGAATAAGTTTAGGAAAGGACAAATACACTTTATGAAAGAGTGCTTATCCCAGTGAGGAATGTTAGCACATATTGGTCTATTGGTCACCAAGATTGTTAATTTTAAAGTAGATTTTACCTTTTTCACAATCAATTCAACCTCAGGCCGAGGACGCACACTATTTATATTCAAACTTTCTGTCGACTCAGAAGTCGACGATTCCCTCCAAAACTCCCAAATTCGTGTCCCAAACCTTTCGCTAAGCGAAATGATATATAAGATATGGAAAATCCACCGAAGATTTGACTATGTGAACGGGAGGGGACGGGAATTTTACAGTGTGAACGGGATGGGCCTGTTTGTTCAAATGCCGCGATGAACAATACTGATTTCCTAGCTAATCTCGGACTGTTCCTAATTGTATATAGAATATATAAAAACGGACCCGTCGCACCTAGATCGTTAAATCGTGTCTTTGTTCGCGATCGGTAGGTGATAATCAGATGTAGACATGATCCCCTATAATCTCGTCTATCTGGGACTCGTCTATCTGGGGATCATCCATCCGGCACACAACTGCATTACACTGTATTTGTACATGTAGAGCTGGCTATTTCTCCTTCTGGAATTTTTTACTGGCTGGAAAAAGAAAAAATACAGCAGAACAAATGCAGAGTATTTATTTAACTTTCTAAAAATTATCTGTTCTGCTGGGAAAAAGTCAGCTTGGAGGTAATGTCAGAGAATATCATTCTGTAGGGGGCATTGTTCAATAATTACATTTAGCTGGGAGATATATTCCTACAATTTCATTCTGCAGGGAGATATTGTCCTAAATGTCATTATGCTAGGCCAGGTAGTAATGTCCGAAAATTTCATTCTGCAGGGAGATAGTGTCCGAAACTTTCATCCTGCTGGGACCAGTAAGTATCAATTGTTGGGAAAGAAAAAATAATTGCTTGCTGGGAAAGAAGAAGACATTTTTATTAAATTAAATGATGTAAAATGCTCTGATTCGGCAAAAAGAACAGTAATGACCATATTCATACTTAACATCTGCCCAAATCATTTGCCCAAATAGCACCAGCTTATGAACAATATTTGATAGTCTAGCTGAACTTTTTCGTTGAGCATCCATTGAATATTATGTTGAATGGATCGATCATAATCTTGACATTGAAAGTTTTTGAAGCCCGGGACAGTAGTCACAGGTAAAGTAGCTTGTAGGTCTATATTTAGGAGGCGATACCGAAGTTAATTTGCCATTATGACAAAATAGGTCCTCGTTGTTTCTAGTATTCTCGGAAAGCAAAGATGAAATTTAGAGATATGCCTTTAAGCCCTCGACCATGCAGACATATTACTAACCCGGGCTGGACTCCACAGCAATCTATATTACAAACATTTCGTAACCAACTAAGTCCCCCTTTTACAAGTACTGAATAGATCCTGCGCCTTGCACTTGTTCAGCAATAATTTGGTCATGATTCACCCCACATGTACCGTTGTTTAATCCATGTAAATACTGAAAAGACATACGACTGTAATGAGTATGAGTACCGCAGTTAACATCATTCTTGTAGAGTAAATATTAAGTATGTGGTGCTGTCAATGCATAAAAATATGGATCATAGGTCGGATGCGTTCTCAAATAGACATACAAAATTTGGTGTGTGGTAATATTTGAACAGTTTAACATTCGAATTGTTGTTCATTGTGTATTCAGAATCTTTCTAGTCGTGCGATAGCCTATGTGTACATTTCAGTAAAGAATGAGATTTGGTTTGACAGGCTGTGTCATGTTTTTATGTCGGTGATCGTAGATCTATAATTCAAATACCATATACACACAATACGTACTGAAACATAGCAGAGAAGTTCGTATTAGGCCATATAAAATTAATTAAATGTTCCTCAAGAGCCGCCGCACGGCTGAGAAACCCCCCGCATATCCTTTTTTTCCCTGATTCGAAAAAACGAAAGCAAAGGCCGCACCATCTCAGGAGCAACAAAAAAAGGGCCGCATCCCGCACCACCTCCGAGGCCTAAATATAAATAAGGGCGGCATCCCGCATCACCTCCTATTCGGTGCGGAAATAGCGGCGGCAGCTCCCTCATATTTAGCTCAATTCTGGTGACACGCCAAGGTTATACCACTTCTGGCTCTAGTCACGTGATGTATGGAAAAATAACCAAAAAAACGCCCGCACGACCGACAAAGCAAAAATAAAAAGGGGCGTGTCACAATACACAACTCAAAAAAAGCCGCCGCACCACTGAGAGGGTGGAAATACAAAATAAAAGCCGCCCGCCGCATCGCCGTTTCTCAAGCTCGAAAAACTTGAGAAACATTTTATATATTTTATGAGGCCTTAGTTTGATTGGTACTATTTCATTCGAATTCCAGTTTTCGGGCGAGCTAAGAAAACTATTCCATTCCAACTAACATAAGGCGATGTCTTCGGCACCCCGTGAATCAATCAGCAGCTCCGAGTCAGTGAGCCAAAAAACATTATTGGATTCCGTTAAACATTTACGGATTGAATCGGCCATGCTTCGATCAGTATTGAAAAAAAGTCAGTCTAGTTCCCGATCACTCCTTCTCGAGAACAATAAGTTACTGAATGAGTTGGAATTGATTCACCAAAAACTATTAGAAGATGAACAGATCCGAAAGCTTCGTCCTACAACTGGAACCGTGACCGAAGTAACAATGGAGGAATGGGAAAATATACAACACCAAAACGAGCTGCTCAGAACTGAAAATGCACGACTAGAGCGGGAAATATCGGATAGCAATGAGGATCGGGATTCATCAAGAACCATAACCAGCTCAACGAGGGACAATCGGGAATGTAGATCGAACGGACATCCTATACAGAAATCAGCAAAGCCGCTGTTTCGCAAACCAGATAGTTTCAAAAGATGTGTTGGATTACTTCGTGCCAAAAGCGCTAATCCCAAATCACCGATGGAGCCTTTTCAAGTAAAAGGTTCAGGTGTACGTCGCACATGGCATGGTGGTGAATATGCTGAAGGGTAATAGTTTGGTCAGATGATTCGATCTGTTACATTGACGCTTACTGCCTCACGTGTGATGTACGCGAGGAAATTATTTTCTACTTATTCTTAAGATTTAAACGAGTTTGACTGCATGACGCATAATTTCTTTGTTTGTGGCTCTTAATCATTGGGGTAAAATGATCCGACCAAATATATACTCAAATAATAGATTGATAATCAAATCAGTAAATGTTTTATTTCGAAATTAGACATTAATAGGCCTATTATGCACATTTTCAAATATTCGCAAGGAAATACATACAATAAACAAATTTATATAAAATGACGAAGCAAAAATTTTGCATCGAAATACTAGTATGTTTAATGTTAAGAGCTGATGATAATTATCACTATATCCTGTCGCACTTGATACAGCTTTGTATTTGCACGTACAATTAATTTTGGCATATAAGTAGTCAGTGCTCATTTCACCACGTAGCTGCATACTATATATCATGTACACGTTCATAGATCGATTGCATTATTTGTACTTCATTATATATATGTGAATAGCCGAGGTGCTCAATAAACAGATATGCGCAAACATTACACCCTGCTAGGCTTCGTTGCCAACGTAGTTTTATACCTTGTGTGTTTAGGCATCACTAAATCAAACTTTAGGTATGACTAATCAAACTTACATTTTGTATAAATATAGCGATCGCTGAGGTCCAATGACGTAATTATGTACTGATATCGCCCCCAACTCCGAAGTCAAACGTTGTGGTATCTGATATATATCAAGTAATATTTGGGTTCACATCCTACAGTCAATAATTGCCTATCAATTTAGTATCGTGATTAACCTTACAAAAAATGAATTAAAGAAAGAATATCACTCTTCGGGTACGCTTGTATCGAAAAATTGTTTGTTATATGATTCAAGTGTTTGGTCAGATGTTTCAGTGACGAGAGCTCTACATCACTTTTGACTTGAGACATGTTTGCCTCTATCACCTTGACGGAAGGGCTGGGGCCTCTGTCACCTTGACAGAAGGGCTGTGGGCCTCTATCACCTTGACATAAGGGCTGTGGGCCTCTATCACCTTGACGGAAGGGCTGGGGGCCTCTGTCACCTTGACGGAAAGGCTGGGGGCCTCTATCACCTTGACGGAAAGGCTAGGGGCCTCTATTACCTTGACATAAGGGCTGTGGGCCTCTATCACCTTGACGGAAGGGCTGGGGGCCTCTTTCACCATGACGGAAAGGCTGGGGGCCTCTATCACCTTGACGGAAGGGCTGGGGGCCTCTATCACTTTTGAAGTAAGGGGGGCTATTGCAATCTCAGTGCTACAACATGCACTTTGTTTATTGCATTAACTAATATGGGCACCAGCAAATCTTCGATGCGCATCTATTAATAAAACACGTTTGTAGAACGTCAAGGGGAAAAAATCGTATTCAACACTCTTTATCTAAGGCATCTATATTTGCAAATTGTTTCCAATTATTGTTTTTCCAGTGTAAACATACGCACATCGCTGTGAAAAAGTCCTGTATCATTGGATGTAGGAATGAATAAATCGGCTCATTTCTTCTATTTGATAAGGCTGCATAAAATTATTTAATAGTTATTCAGGCCCGCCCGCACGGTTTACAGTATTACTGTCATACCTGCAGTTGTTAAGATTCGCGGTGTGAATATGTCTGCAGTCTCCTGAGTTCTGCCGTGGATAGTTTCCAGGCTTCGCTTCACGTAATTGTCATCTCGTGATTGTATATGAGGAATAATTGCTCAGTTGACTTAGTGACAAGCAGCTTTTAACATACTTAGGTTTTGAGCTATTTTCCGTGTCATTTCATTTAAAATGAAATCCTTCTGCATTTTCATCAGTGAGGAACAAGTCAGACATGTATAACGTAATGACACTTGTAAGATATGGATTGTGTATGTCAGTCATAAAATTAATAAGTTGTTTCTCAGCCTTTTATTTCCCTGAGGGGAAGAGTGTGGGCGGCAGGTCAAGTTTTTGTTTATTTAATTTTTTTGGCAAAGGAGGGGGCGGCAGGTTTATTATTATTTTTTCACCAGGAATTGAGGGGGGCGGCGGGTCCGCATATTAGTAGGGGCGGCAGATCGTTTTTTTGTAAATATTTGGCCCATTTTAAGCGTTTCTAAGCACATTTGGGTGGGGCCGGTGCATTCCTTGAGTGAAAGTCGATTTTTGGAATGTTCTTTTAAAACTCTTGATTTCCCGTCTTTTTCTTCAATGTTTTATAGGGGCGGCAGGTTTTAGGTTTTTTTATCTGTGAGATTGGGGGCGGCAGGTTTGTCTTGTTTTCTGTGAAACTAGGGGCGGCATTTAAAAAAAAAAAATTCGCCTTAGATAAGTTGTTGCCATATCATTATAATGACAGCGGATGATGCATGTGTAAGATGCGCGGCTGATGACCGTACTCATCTGAGTACTAGTCAGTCGCTCATCTTAATGATCGGCAGCTGTCAACACAGTTGGCAAGCTAATGTAGGTGAGTGCGCATTACGGCCGGGAGACATGCCAGATGAATGAAACTACCACCCCTCCCCTGGAGTAATCCGGTCCCGACTGAGATCTACATTGGGAATCTATGTGAGTGGCGCACCATGCGTGGGCACAGCCATGTATAAGATGGCGCGCTTCGACTTGTAGGGGGAGATTTGACCCAATACCAAATTGTTCTATGTACCGTTGTACACAATAAACATGGAGAGTTCCTGTTAAATACTTCATAGCCTTGTTATATGTCATCTTTAAGCCGGGGATTCTGCGTATAATTGTGGCCAGCTTGCCAGGACAATCCGTAATGATTGCAAGCGGAACATGGATGGGAAAAGGTCAGTAAAGACAAGGAACTGACCAAGGGTAATGGCTGACCAATGGCAGGCAATGAGGACGATGCAAGAAGAGAAGCAGAGCTGTTGGAACTAGCAGATCAGATTCTGGGAGACACTAGAGTAAACGTCACAGAAAGAAGAAGTGATAGAGCGATTGGTGGATAGCATTAATCAGCAGACTATTAATCCAACTGACCAAAATCTGCTAACCACCTACGCGGGAATCACGGGAAGATGTGACGGATTGGTGGCAGATGCAATCCGAACCTGGATTGACGAAGTTGGGCTATGTGAAGGTCTAAGCTAGCCGGGAAAAATCAAAGTTAGGGAGCTTTTTCGCAAGGAACTGGAAGATTTCATCACCAGCTACAGGCCAGAAGGGTGGAACGCGGTGCATGGCTGGTAACCAAACAACACCCCCTGGGCTCAGGTGGTGGGCCATATGACTCAGGTGTTCTTAAGTATAGACCTACTAAGTGTACCTTGGGGGTGAGGTCGCTCAAGGTTCTCATGGATGAGAGACGAGCAAGATGCCACAACCAACCGACCTGACAGAGGTGAAACGGTTCATGGGGGCACATAATTACTTCAGGGTTTTAATACCAGGATATGCACGACTAGCAGCACCAATCACAGAACTCACGAAAAAGTATGTGGAATTAGTTTGGACGGAACAATTGGAGGCAGTCTTTACCGCCTTGAAAAAGGAACTATTTTCTGACCATTGCGTTAGTTACCCAGATGTAAATAAATCCTACAAACTGAACAAGGACATGTGATTACGCCATGGGCTCAGTCCTTACGCAGGAAAGAGAAGATGGGAAGGGGATGGCAATTTATTACATCAGCCACCTGTTTTCAGATGTACCATCAAACAGGAGGCCTATGTGGTCATCTACTTAATAGAGAAGACCATACCTCTGGATGTGTCTGGGCGGGAACGTTTATACGTATCATAAACCGCTGCTGGCTCTGTTTACTAAACAGATGAAGTATACCAAGATCCAAAAATGGGCAATTTAACTCGCCAAGTATAGAGTAACCATACAACACATATCAGGGGGCCATAATCTCCGTGCTGACATCCTGTTTAGGCTGCGACATGAGGCTGCGCCGGACTTAAGAATTTTTGTGGTGGATGCCAATGCCAGTCTGCCTTCCCCGGGCTAGGGCGACTCCCCTAGCGTGGACACCTTAGAAGTATTACAATTCGACGGTATACAAGATGAGCTACTGAGAGCCGAGCAACTGAAGATGGATGTGGAAGTGCTCAGAAGCTCCGACAATATTGAAATCGAAGGGATTTTGTGCAACCCCCGAGTATTAAATCGGAGGTCAGGCCAAGAATTCTGCCAACTCCGTTCCAGGAAATGATACTGGAAAAGCCATCAAGGAGGTTGGTCATTCAGCAGCTCACCGCACCTTCATGAGGGTGCGGGAAGGTTATGTTTGGCAAGGCATGTCTGCCAACGTCATCAAGTGCCAAGTGTGCCACCTGTGTGACCCACAAAAGGGAAGTAGAAAGGGAATGTATGGGTGAGGGGCCAATTCTGGTCTTGCCTGACCAAGTAATAGCGCTGGACCTTATAGGACTGTTTGCTGTTATGGAAAATAAACATGAGGTATGCATTGGTCATCATTGACCACTGCAGTTATTGGATGCAGGGCAGATTTCCTGGTTAGGGCCATCAAAGACGCTCGACATAATCAGGCGGAACTCAGGGCATGTAAACGAGAGTGAATCCACCAGAAGGCCAATGCAAAGCAGTTACACATCGGTGATCAAGTGTTGCTGAAGGCGGAGGTTCCGCGATCACACACCACCAGATGGGATCCGAAATATTGGGTAACAAAGCGACGAGTGCACATGGTATGTGTCACACATTTAATTGAAGGAGGGAAAACAACAGTGCATAGGGAAATAGTAAAACTGGCAGATCTGGATGCGGCATGGGAGAAGATCACACCCAGACAGCCGAAATACTTACTCAATAAAATATAACGAGGCAAGAAGATGTTGGAGGTAAATATGGCGAGATGGGATGCCGAAGTCCAAGCCCATTGAAAGAACCACCAAACGATCGGGAGGTAGAGTTAAAAATGATGTGAGAAAAACCCCAAGAGGCAAATCATCACCACACAGAAGCGATTAACGCGCCCCAAGACGCGGCGGTGCCAACCCGGGAACAAGATCAGGAGGCCCAGATCGATCACCAAGTGCAAAATGCAGCGACAAAGGCAGATCAAAGGGATATGGCCATGGATGCACCTGAAAGTGCACCTGAAAACAAGCCCCCGAACAAAACGCGGTGACCACCCCAGATGTACAATTGGAGGCAGTACAACCAATAAGCAGCACAGTAGTCGCCAATCCAAACCCAGTGTCTGCCCAAGATGTACAGTCAGGGCATTGCTAATGTTGGTGAGTGCGCATTATGGCCGGGGGACGTGCCAGATGAACAAAATGACCACCGCATCAGAGTAATCCGGTGGTGAGGTGCGACTTCCGTGGAAATACCTGTTGACCATGACATATTTGTCCTGACCGAGATCTACATTGGGAATCTCGGTGAGCGACGCAACAAGCGTGGGCACAGTCAGGTATAAGATGGTGCGCTTCCACCCGTACGGCACTCGGAGATTGACCCAAAAATTGTAAGAAAAGCGTTAATCACTAGAATAGTAAACTTGGCGGGCAAGCTTCATAAAAACGATGTGCATAGCACCGAACATCAAATTATTTTTAAAATAATTTTCAAACAATTCCTGCTGCAGCACCTAAAATTTGAGAGGTATATTTGAAATGATGTGAACCTATGTATTACCTGTAATCAATGGAGTCAAATGGGAGTGCATAGCTTTGAGAGATGCGGAAGCATACCATTGAGCCCACAAACGGCTCAGGGACACCCAGTCCAATTGTCCGAGGAAGCGTGCAAATACCGAAGTGTGCTTGCAATTGCCTAATTCGTAATCTCCATTCTGTTAGGCTTTGACATAATTCAAAGTTTTCTATCGAATAATTTACATACTTTTAAATTCTCTCACATTTTAAACCAAGACCAGCTGAAACACATGACCATCTGCCACCATCACAATATAGTCTGCCAACATCACAATCAAAGAAGCTTCTCGTTGGATGCTGAAAGGGACTACGAAGTGTCAGTCTGAAAAGCGAATAAAGAATATGTCAATTTCCAAGAGCCAACTCGTGAGGTTACTAGCTAATGTAAAACAGTGGAAAATACGCCCAGTTTTACACTTGGCCACCATCCTTGCATTCATCAGTTACATCATACAGTCAAACCTTGCTAGAAAATCAGAAAACCCGAACCTGTCTGAAAAAAGAAGTGACTTTCGGCAACTGTCCACCTTATCCCTTTGATGCTAAACAGAATTCCAGGCACACCCCTCTGGGCCCTCAGCTGCTTCGTCAACTACATAGCCTTCCTAAAGAAGTCCCCATTCCCAGACACACCACTACTGGTCTTAAACAATGAGAGCAACAGGCTACTTGCAATAAACTTCATCACAAAGTTTAATAAGCAAGCTAGGCCTCGATCACCAACATCAGAAGTGCTACTAGCTTCCTTTCGATCCCTTTACTCGCTGTATTTGCATGGCTAAGTGATTGTCTAGGCACGCAAAGTACAGCAGGAATGTATGTATGTAATCTATATATAATTTCGGAAATTGGGAAAACTGGTGGAAATAGGCGGATTCTGAGTCGGTAGAAAGTGTCGGTAGAAAGTGTTTAAATCAGACTTTGTATGCTTTAAGAGAATACAAAACTGCAAAAAATGTTCTTAAAGTGGAATTTTATCCGATCTCCCAATCCCTATTCGTTTGTTCACCTTCTGCTGTCCTCCTTTTTGACACCCATGTGCCAGTGATTGTGGTAGT
>JAXGGS010017563.1:0-25736 GCA_035585475.1 Armandia brevis | reverse complement strand
CGAGCGGCGAAGTTTTTTTAAAATTTAAGAGTGTTTACATGCAGGACCTGGAGTTGATTGCGACCATGCTTTTTGTAAAACACCAGAGAAACGTTCAGTGAACTAACATATGTTGGGTAGAGGCGTGTTTCCTACGAAACATTTGACATAAAAATTAACGAATTTAAGAAAAACCTCTCTCTCTCTCTTCTTTTCTTCCTTTTTATCATCCTCAAGCAGGCCTGCTTCTACAGCCATCCAAAACACAAGTCGCATAGCGTCCATCTATACAGTTAATTGTTATTGTAAAATTGGTGATCATTTCGGGCGATGCTCATATTGATAATACTATACCCCAGGTAATTTTCCGATTGTGCTTAAAATACTTACTTCCTCGACTAAAATCCTAGTAGATTGAATCCCAAATTAGGATAAAACATTAAGTGTGTTTAGGTCGGCGAGGTCGCCGATAATTTTTTTGTCTCGGCGGTCATGGATTTAAATGAAAAAAGTGACGGATGATCGCCCAATTATACCACTTATTGCTGTCCCAATATCCTTTCAATTGTGCTCCGGTGAGAAAATCCATTTATTAAGTAGGCGTGTAACAGCTAGGGGATCACTGTACATGTAGATATATAAACTTGAACATCCCAGACATTTACATGTCCTATCCTATCCTATCACAACATAATTGTATTATACATGATTGCATTCCCAAGGGGGAACCTGATCCAGACAGTTGAATGTCTATAGGCAGTCCTGGTCAGAATTCAACCAAGTTAATTGCATATTCAAATCAAGACCGTCAATTCAAACCAAATCAAACGTATGGGTAACATGGTATAAGTGCATATAAAAGAACTTGTTCACATTGCATTTAAAATAGATTACTACCACTTCCAACCCATCAACTAAAATCAGGAGTGATAGGTTGTATCATAAAAAATATCAAGCGTGGTTTAGTTGCAGTTTTGTTTAACTGAATGCCTGGAAGTAATTTTTTGTATTTACAAATATATGTGATTTGAAATGTGTATTTACCAGCTGTTTGGGACTCATATTGTAAAGGATTCTCTCGGCATTTTCACTGTCATGTCGGCTTTCCATTATGGCTAGTAACAACTTGGATGCATTGTTCTGAAATTAAAAAAAACCCATTATATTTACTGAGGGTAGTTTCGCCGGTGTTATTTTAGAATTTAAAATACATTTGTAATTGAAATGCCAATTCAGATAAAGATGCGTAATTTTACAACCTTCAATTCAAGTACCAAATCCATGTGGTATTTTCCCAGTGGATTGATATCATTTAGTATCAGAGCTATTATAATATCTATACCGTTGCTCTCATGACTTGCAATTGCATTCTGCAAAGTATAAATCAACAAAGATGACGATAAAGTGTTAACGATAGAAGGGAACACAAAGTGATCAGAGGCAAAGTTAACAAGTATATGTTTCAAAAAGTGTAAATCAATATTCACCTGATTTTCATGACAAGGACCTTGGCAATATTCAGTTAAACTCTCGAGTGTCTGGTTGATGAGAGCCACGTTGTTTTCATTAATGTATAACCCAAGCAAGCCAAGACCTCCAGTGGTGCTCCCGCAGATACAGTCCAGAAATTGTAGCGTTTCACACACCACATTATAATTGTTCTTGTTATTTTGATTTCTCAAGTAATTCTATCAATGAAAAAGGACCGTAAAAAAAGTTAGCCTTAAATTACAATTTAACCTGTTTATAATATTAATCATAATTTAGATACAAGTAATATGTGAATATAATTTATCTTGAATGCTAACCTGCAAATCTCTATTATGGTTCTCACAGAGTAGTTGAAGCAACCGCAAAATGGGTTGCATTACAGCAATTTCTGGAGACATCTTTTTGTCATCTTTGTCCTTAATTTTGTCGGATAGCATATCATCAACTGTTACAGACTGATTCTGACCACCATCCGCTTCATCCTGAGGCCGCTGGCTCCGCAACAACGAAAATGCTTTGCTAGTGGTTAAAGCAGCATCATCTAATTGATCTCTCATTTCGTGACTTAAAAGCGTACCATTTCCTTTGGCTGACAAGTAGAATACATACCGGATGAATCAAATGAAATTAAAATGCTAGAAAGATTTGCTAATTTACAAATGCTCTTACCTTTCTTTTTGCCTTCATCTTTTGTCGATTCTTTAGTATCATCTGGAGGTTTTGCGGCTAATGAATCGCCCGTATTGACAGTTACGGTGGCCTTAATTTCTTGCTGAGCGGCTCGAGTGCGATCATAGAACACTTTAAAAAACTTTTCAGAATCTTTGTCCGAAGTAAGGCGTGTAAAAAACGATTTCTACAGATAAAAAACTACGTGTTAAATTAGATTAACTGAATGAGTAGTATGGACAAAACGGTGCTGCTTAAATACTTGCCTGAATAATACTGTTGCCACCTTCGAGTAAAGCAATCCCTAATTCCACCGTTTCAAGAAAAATTCTGCTTGAGTGATTGTTTATAACCAAATCAATCACTAGATCCGTTGCACCTTCTTTATCTAGATGGCTCTAAAACGTTTAACATAATTATGAAGCTCCTTCTTTGTCGACGGTTGGCGCAATTCATAATTCAAAATGCTTAATAACTTTCGATCGTGACTTCGTTGATATTTCAATTGGCAACAATTAATTTAGTAGGATGAGACAGAATTTCAATTCATATAATAAAGTCGAGCAATGAGTTCGCGTCTGAACATTGAAGAGAATTACCTATGATATTTTTAAAACAATAAATAAAATGGCTACCCAGTGTCTCAAAAGTTAATTGTACCCGTAATGTAAAAGGTAGAAATTACCTGAACTTCATGGAGAGTCATTTCTGCCCGACTTAAGAGAACAGAGCCTGGTCCAGATCCTGTCTGAGCTTGATTGCCTCCCTGTACTGTACTGTCTCTTCTCGAACGAGGATGTTGTTTTCCATAATAACGTATTATCAAACTTTGGCGCAAGGCTTCCCCCTGTTAATAGTATATACACAAATGATATTTGAACACGCATGATAATTACAAGAGGCACGTGTGGTCTTCTGATCAAACAGGTACTTGCGACGTAATTCGTGGTTACACACTTTGGGGCAATACTATTTACTGTAACCCTTGCATAAAATGTAAGGCAGCCTAAAGATTAAAGGCTATCCGCGTCATTGTTTTGTAAGACTGTGACAGACCAGTGTACCTCTTTTTTTTACTAAGAGTATAATAGACAGCTAAAAATCTGATGATTTTGAACAATCATATGTAGGATGAATTATATTCTGACCAAGCTACACAAAGCAAAATCGCTTAATATTTAGCACAGAAACTAGATTATTTTGACTGTAACGGGCTAGTAATAGCGCAACTTTCCACATTAAATGCGCGTGAATATGCATGTATATCACTGCTAACTGAGGCAAATAATCTTCATAACTTAAGCGGAAGTTAACAAGAATGCTAAAGATAGATAAAAGCCTATCTGAATATTTATCTATAAATTGAATAAAAATATCAGAGCATGCATTGTCAACGCTTTTTCTGCTTGAATATATTAAAATGAGTTCATTCTTTTACAATGAAGGTACATGTGCACGCGGCATTTGTAATTATAAGCCTGAAAATGACACATTATTATATTTTTATCAATAAAATACGCACAAACATATTTTCATCTACATGTAAAATAAATAGTGCAGCTTGATGTCGTATAAAGTGATATTGCAAAACGTCTTAATCATGTACATTGTAGCTCTATACATGTAAACTTAAACTATAGCATTCGTGCGATGAGTAACAAAGTAAGCTATTAGTAAGCAACGTTGCGTTAGTTAATTTAGCTAAATTCCCCTTATATAACCAAACAATCAAACAGTTTTGTGGAAAGAATATCACTACAGGATTGTGGGTAGTACAATGTAAATGTACTGTAAAAGTACATACTTTACATACATGTACAAACATACATACAAAAGTTCATGCAGGTTCTTATCTAAATATCATAACTTGACAAAAGTGAGAGCATGGTTGCTTTAAATACATCAATGGAAATGAAGTTGATCAAAACACAATTTACCACGAATACCGATTCAATAATCAACAAAAATGATGCAAAATGCTAAAATTACAGCGAAGTAGGTCACAAGCAAGTATTTTATAAAAGAAAATAGGATAGAAAAAAGTGATGCATGCACACTCCGAGGCAGAACAATAAAATGACCTTACAACAAACCTGAAGAGTATACTATATAAATGAGTAATGAAAGAGACAAATTCTGTTACATTAGGATATAGAAATAACTACAGAGAAATTTACCACACGGCATGAGTCCATACAACTCATCATGTAGATCGGTACGGCGCTTTAATTCGCGTGTTTGGGGCTAATCGCGATTGTAAAATTTAGAATCTACATTTATACCGGTGTGTATAATGTCTCGTGTTTTGGAAGATAAATGCTCGTCAAGTGGTCCTTCGTGGCAGTTCTGCCAATGAATATGTACATTGAAAACTGAATACATCGTACCGATCGAGACCTATATTGCATCTACACTGACTCGTTTTACATGAAATCTAATAGTTGTAATCTCCGTAATCTCCACCCTCAAATATGGATGCCTGAGCTGTTCGGTACGACTGAACGAACAGAATATCCACAATCAGACAATATCTGAAGCTACGAAGTACAGTACATAACCAACAGTGGTTCCAAGAATTTTTCCTTTATGTATACACCCGAGGATATATGCAGTAAACCGGATAGAATTATGCGTCGCCAGTAAGAAAGATGGACAAGGATCACATCGTTTATCGCACAAAACATGTACACTATGTACCCATTAGCTTACTCTGCAAGCTGCTAAATAACAAAGCGGTCTCTCTTCGGGTAGAAATGAACTTTTGCCAAGAAACTGTAATTAAAATGCTTAAAGCTATTAGGACTTGTAAAGAGCACACAAATAGTTAAATCTGTTTGGCACTACATGTATATTTTTAGCAGTTATATTCAGGCACAATGTCAAGCTCCTGGCGCTGGCGGACGGGTATTAAAAATATGGGGGGTTAAAGTGACAATGTGAAATCAAAATGTATACATATATAGCGATACCTTTTGACTACAAGTGCCGATACACACTGTTAATAATATAATTTACTTTGCGGCCACAAATGTCCAAACTCTAACTGGGAACGTTTAGTGCACTTGCCGTTGCCCCTTACACTTTACATTAGGCGTAGGAGTCGTATGCAATCGTAATCATACTTTAAACTGCAGATACCTAGACGCGTCACATAGTTACTGTCGCTTTATCAACCATAGGTCCTAAACTGTCCCTTAATTACCGGTACTTAGTATATATTATATATTGAGAACTAGGGATTAGTAGAGATATACTACAATGGAAATATTGGAAGGTTGTGCTATTAGCAAAGGCGTTAATGTTTATGGAAATGTTAGGTAAGCATGCAGGCATGTTCCTGTTTTAAAGCTATATCGCTAGTTTTGAGCTATACCAACTTGGGGGGAAAATCCGAGAGTTTTTCTGGGTCTTCGTTGGAGATCAGGTGAAAGTTCTGGTTTACTCTGATGAGACATGAGTGTACATGTATACAAATAATGTATTAACAAGAATCACAATTGTTCGCTTTCGGGGAAGTTTAGTAAACTGTTTTAAAAATGGACAGGTGCATGTACATAGCTCTCTGTTTTTAATAAAAATCAATTATCATCTAGATAAGGATTATGAACATTTCATAAAATCATTTACTGTCAAACTAGTTGTTCGGCGGCCCATCGGCAACTAGAACGTTGATTGAAATGCCTCACTCATACCATATCCAAATGAATTATACATTTGTATCAACTGGCCTCGAATGAAACGGACACTACACGCGTAACTACCATACAGAAAAGAGGGATAATATCGATTAATCTAAAGGTATTCTTAACTAAACTTTGCCTCAAGCCAGAGTACCTATAGCATAAATAAATGTTTCCAAGCCACGAGGATGACAAGGTGACATTCAAACTTGGTACACTGTCGGGAATTTACTAACAAGCTAAACTAACCCCCACTTTTGTTTCTACAATCTTACCCTCCTGTGATCTTCTATCTCCTTTTTACTCATTGACTTTAAGTCAACCTTTAAATGACGACACAATAGCTCATGATTTAAACTTATGTGCCAGGCAGTCGATAAACTCTCCATTTGTAACATACAATGTATTCAAATAATGTAGCATTTTTGCACTGGAACATTTGTTAATTTGTTAAAGTCCAAATAGCCGAAGTGTCTTTTCCGATATGGCTACGTTGATTATACCACACCAAATATACTCATTATGTGGTCGAAAACTATTACAGTACATGTATTGTTTTTTCAAATTTCAGCTTTAGGCAAATAGATGTGCCGGGTAGAAAAATTAATAGGAAATTACTTCGGAATAAGATTTGGCTAGTACATGTTATACAATATTCAAGCACAAATGTTTAAAAAAAAGAAATACATATACAATATTCCGTTTGGAACATCTTGCTAAACTCATGTTAAAGCTTTACCGGTAATTACATCGTGGGCATATATAAAATCACGTTTCATTTATTTACTTAGTAAATATAAAGATTACCTTTTCTCCATAATCAATATCTATAGTCATCATTTCTTTAAGTGTTTGCAGCACCTTAATACACAGCTTCTCTTCTTTCTCTTCCAGTAGTCGCTCAGTGTGTTTTATAAGTCTGTATGAAAGAGTTATTGCTTCTTCTTCAAAATGAACGGGTGCCTCTTACATACAGTTATATCACACGAAAATAGTGGGCATGTTCATGTTCAAATATATATATATACATAATTAATCATGAATTGTTTAATAAACATGTCTAGATTATATCAACAACGCTGAAGATGAGAGCCAGAATACTGAATATGTCTACCTCGATATAAAACCTCCACTTTCACACTTCCTCCTAGCCTCGGTGTTCTCCGGAAATAATAATTCCGGCCGATGAAGAACGTCAACGAGTACTGACAATTCTGCTTGGACAAGAGGTTTGAGCTGATCCTCGAGCAAAGAAACTATATCCTAAAACATCATACACGGTTAGCAAGAATGCGAAGATATGTCCAACAAACACAGTGACTGTCAGTTGTACAATAACAGATACAACTGCAAACTAACACTACTTTTACGACTCTTCAGTTTACTCTAATCAATTGGTTAGTCCTCAATATGTTAATTAAAGTTGCATAGTAATGTCATAGTTATACACTTATAAGTTCAATTAACGTGCCTGCAATCCTTCGATGATGCTCCTGTAATCCCTATTTATTTGCATTGTTGAATCTCTTCTGCTTTTGCCGACAGAAATCCACTGACGGGTGTGTTTCAATACCATTTGGGACTTAGAAAACAATATATTAACTTGACTGTCCAAATCGACCGGAATTGCGATACCTCGGTTCTTAGCTGAAGTAAAAAATATGCTTTAAACGTAAATCTGATTTGGTGTCTTACGATATCAATTGGCAAGATTATGTTGTTTTATTACATCTCTTATCTTATTTAGGATTCGCGATAACACATTTGCAAAAATTGTACAGATACCTATGTCGGAAAGTGTCTTGATGCAGTTCTCAACATGGAACTTTTGCTGACCCGTCAACCATTGACAGTGAGAGGCTCTGAATGCCCCTTGCAACAGTCTAACAAATATCGGCTGTCTAGTCTAAAGTAATTACATAGCAGTGAGTATACGGACATATTTTATCTCTATTCAAGAAAACACCACTGGAAAGGGTATAATTGTCGTGAAGACATACCTGTACAGTTGTGCTTTGGTCCGAGAATGGGGAGTTAAAAAAAGTAGTAATGACGTTCATAACTGTAACAGTCACGTAGTCTTCCAGAGCTTTGTCTGCGTGTTTTCTGTCATGTGTGGCATTGCAGACCTTAAATTACAACAAAAATATTGAACAGGCATGTGGTTCGATTTTGATTATTGACATCATCACTTCGACAAGATTCCAAAAAAGTATGAATTTGAATTAAATCAATAATGTATCGCCTGTATTCACTAGCCAAATGAATACTTTATACGATGGTGTAAGAAAATGCAGCCAATGGTTATAACCATAGTCGTTTACCATCAAACTTTTCATTATGTGTATTGTATTTCAAATTAAGTTCTGGAAATCATTTTCTAAATTGCTGGATGATTTTCAACATACTCAGCGGCGTAACTCCAAGTACAAAAAGTATAATGTTGTTTAACCCCAAATATGATACAATCGAGGAATGACACATTTTGGGCCCTGATAACGAATTTGTTCATGCCTAACCTCCGCCATGAGTAGATGTACGTGTAAAAATAAATTTCTTACCATCGCCATGTCAATCAAAAAGTTTTCAAATAGAGACCACATATGGTTGCTTGTATATATCTCCTTCATTTCAACTTCTGTGTCGATGTAGCAATGATTCAAAAAATTTATGTACGCATTCTTGACCTGCATTGTAAATTTAATCATTATGAGTCGACGTTGTGAATACCAAAAATATGTGCGACGCATGTATGTACCAGCACAATGAATTGTTACCGCGATAACATCACGCAAGTAAAATGTAAGTTACCTCTGGGGTGCAGTCAGGATGGGTAACCACACGGACTATGTCGTCCAATGGGAGCAACGAGTGGCATTTGATTTCTGTGTAGACATTTTTTCCTTCCGTGCAGCATGCTAGGAGTTGGACTAAATTGATATGATACTTAAGGGGGCTACTAGGATCTGTTCGATGTCGTTCTGACTGCATTAATTCCACGAGCGTTTGAAATGATGCTTTATCATTGTAAAATAATAGGACCTCTTCACCAACATTCACAAGCTGAAAAATAAAAACGAAAAATTAATTATTTCCAAACTCTACCACCAATTGAGTCTTGATCTCGCGATACCTCGACGGGTTTATCAAGTACTAATTTCAGGGAAAAGCATATGACATCTGTAAGATGATTAAGACATTTCCATTTTGTGTGCAAATCTTAAAAGTACAAAATATCTGATATCCAGGTACATCGTTCTGGAAGGTAGCTGATATTGAATGACAAAGGACGTTTAAATTGTTATCAGTAGATACTTCTGTAAACCGGTAAACCGAAGGGATATCACGCTAATGTGATACCAGCACTGCTGAAACATGTTTGACAAACGTTAACATAAGGAGTCACAATATTGATTGGACATATTGCATCGATCTAACAGGCATTGTCGTGATTTGATATCTGATATGAGTTGATTGAGCCTTGCGCCTTGAACGCAAAGCTCTGGAAGACTGTGCTAAAGTTGTGGTGTTATGGAAGTGCACGTATAGTATGTAAATAAATTGTAAGTATTTCGGCTTACTTCCATCTTAACTCAAATTATGCATATCACGCACATTATTGAACACGTAAGAGTCATGAACACAAATATATACATGTACATATACATGTAAGGTATTTTTTGAGGAGTCTACAAACAGATCCATTAAGTGGAGCACATTGGTTTCGGACGCATCGCATCTTAAATAACATTAAAGATAAACAATACGCCGTTATACGCAAGAACAGATATACATTTTTGATTATGACAACACTTAAGGCAATGGATGTAGTAGACAAACAACAACACGCAAACACAATCTTGATCAGTTAAACCCTAGACATTCATTCTTAACCTCAGACAGAAACGAGTTTCTTAAAATTAAAATGACACTACCTATCTAAACACGACTAAATCTTTCTCTACAAACTCATATTTCAACTGGAAACTGCTATTGCCTAAAATATAGAACATTTAGTTTCCCTTTGATATACTGACCGAGGCCATCACCATATCTTGCGCCTTTCTGTTGTAAACCACAGGTGGTTGTGTATAGTCTTTCGAGTTTGGCTGATCATCACATGCGAGAAAATATATACAATTCAAGCTTTCAGGAAAATATCATCAAAATAGTTACAGTTTTCACGAGATAAAAATTATATGGCAGAACGCAAATAGTTCTATTCTATCTTCTTCAAATAATCAAACAGACTAATAAAGCTAATCAAATTGTACGAAAATCACTTTTACAAGTAATATCCCGTTTGTAAAATGTAGGGCAAGTCTAATTATGTAATACTTCTGTGATGAAATATCAAGTGCACGGGGATTCAATCATATGAAGTGAAATTGAAAAGTGACTTATTTGCCTAATTGAAGTAAGAAATTACCAAATTCATGTTATATCAATAATGTACTACTCCAAACATAATGAGTTAAGATAATCATTTGCGATTCAAAAGCTGTCTACTGTGCTCTGATTTGTACACCAAATAATTAAGACAAAGCATAATGTATACATATAATAGTGCATAAATGTACATGTGTACACGTACATAATATATATGTAATCATATACTAGAAACGTATAAAATATACATGTACATCCAATATGTATGTAGATTGTATGTACTTTTAAATTCCTTTGTATTTGTTTGGTGACAAAATTTAATAAACAAGCACGTTTCGCAAGAATGTTTTAAAAAATTGTAACCTCTGTAACAAGAACATAAACATGGAATGTGAGTGCATGGCCAAACCGAGGTACCTATTCGAATAGGTAAACACCGTAAATCTGGATCTTTGAAAGTTGAGCAAAGTGTTTCAAGGAACAATAACGATTTTTTATCTAAGCAACAAAATAAAATTTTGCACTTGGCGCCAAAACACGAGTTTGACAACCACCGCATACACAATAAATATATATTGAGTAATACAACTTTTTATTCTTACCTCTGCCATCACTGTGTCCTGGCATTTTCGGATATAATTCCCTTCTGATTTAACGATTGTTTGTAAAAACTGGAGGTATTGTACATGTCGCCCGTGCATTTCTATACATCTGACGAAGTGTTGTACAACTCGTTCGGTGACCTCATTGCAAAGTTGAACATTATCTTGAAATATTGCTCTAGCTGTTTGCGCTTCAAGTAACTGTAATGACGAGAATTCATGTTAGTCACAAGGTGACAAATGGAAACCAAAAGTCGATATGAGAGTTAGTTGTGTCTAAGACTTACACCAGGTGACAGAAACAAGTCTAAACTTTTATGAAGAAGAGTTTGATTTGAGTGGTTTGATAAGCAGAAGCTCTGGAGAAATCCGTGTCCTAACTTCATAATTTCGTGCATTCGAGTGTCTTCTTTCTGAAACGGTAAATTGAATTTTTAGCTTTCAGCGGAGTGATGCGAAAAGCACGATAATGGGTTCAGTTATAAAAATGTTTATTTCCATACTTTCTCGAATGGTATCTGGAGCAATTCGAGTACAACTGCGTGGGCGCCCATGTTGCGCAGAAGTCTTTGCTCGTGTTTTTTTGGTTTCTTTGCTCCACCGTGTTCCTGCATAGCAAGTCGTGACAATCTTTCCAAGATACTCTTGATGATACGGTAATTTTTGGAGGCAGCTGGATCAATCGTAGGACCCAAGTCCAAATCGATAGCAGATTCTTCCCCAATATTCTGTTAAACAATTTAAAGGCATGAGCAGACACGACCAATTTAAATACCGGGGATATATGTACATGTACATTGTGTACATGTAGTACTGTAGTTTAATCAGTCTCTGTATTTTTACAGGTACAATGGACGTGGTGCACATATGCATAACGGCAATTGATAGCACATGTAAAACCAAGTAGGTAAACATTTATACAAAAACTTGATATTGACATCAGGCAATGGTGTTCTAATGCTTCTTAAATCAGTTGGTGATAAATTATCAAAACTCTTGCATGAGAACCATTAAGGATTGTGAAAATGCAATGACAGTCCAATTACCCAATAGGAATAAATATAAACCTAAATATCTGTTTTGACACTCCCATCTTCAAAGGCATGGCACAATGAAAATCGTTCATATTACACATCCGATTCGTCTATTATATACTACACATTGTATTTGATTATAGTCACCAATTTTGATGAGGCCGCACTCGATCCTTTCTTGTCTTTACTTTTCTTAGAATCCGAGTCTTTGTCCTTCTGTAAGAGACCAACATTTATTTTTATTTTATTTTAAAGGCTTTATTGTCAACCGAATCCGATGGTGGAAGAGTGAACAATGTTGCAAGTTACAAATGAACTGCTGAATTAGTTTTAAACAGGTGATATGATTTTATGATAAAGGTTGTTGTTGGTGGTTGACAAGGTTGCAGCTGTTAACGGCACCCATCGTTCCTACAGATATTCTAGGTGGATGTATGAAGGGTCTCAGTGGATATTACATTATAATAATATTCATGTGGATATTACATAATTTTTATATTATCAACTAAGAAATGATTGTTAACTGAAAGAATGAAAAGCTTCTGTCTCGTATATAACTACAAATGGCGGTACGATAACGTACGAATACACTTACCTTTCCATCACCATCTCCGTCCTTTTTCTTTTTCTCCTTCTTACCGCCTTCGCTTGATTTTGCTTTGTACACCCAGAGTTCCGACTTCTCAACGAGTAGACGAAGCTCATCCAAGTCAGCTTTGATTTGCTTATAATTTTCGACATCACTTTCAGATACCAGCAATTGAACCTAAATGAATTAATAGCGAAGGAATTTGAATTGTACTGAAAGCATCTAAGTAAACGTGGAAGATTGTTACCAATATTCAATAAAACATGCGTCAGACCTGTTTAAATGCCTGGAGTACTTCTTGCCGTTGACTAAAATGTCTGAACAATAGCTGCAAGGCTCCAGAAACAAGAGGGGGATAATTATGCATGACTAGGTTAAGCAGAACTCTGAGAAACATTTTTCCGCCTTGGGCGTCAAGGTCTAGCTCAGCTGACTCAGCACTAAAATTGTGAAGAACATCGTTAAACAGAGCAAAGTAAATAAATAAAATAAACAGATCTCAGTCATTGGCGTTCTTATCATATTGCAAATCATAGGCGTGCATATGGAGAAAATTAGTTGTAGCTATACAAATGTGTACATGTCAATGTCCATGTATATTTATTTCATTCGTACATCTTTTCGAGAAGGAAAAGACACGAACTGTTGCGAAGGAACAGTGACTATTGGAAAGTTATGCTTAAATGATACAATAATTTATATTGGCAGAATCGTCGTTCCACTAACCTTCCCCCAAATATATCTTCGGCCTGTGCACCAATGCTCTCAAGATCAAGTCCTTAAATACAAGAAAACAATCCAAATATTATCCAACATTTTAATGTTTATCAAATATTTCACTCTTAAAAATATGTTTTTTTTAACATATGCGGCTCCCTATTACTAGCATATTGTAAAATAATGATATCATACATAAATCAATTTTACAATTGGAATTCATAAATTAATGGTAGATGTACATTATTTTTAAATAATATACTACACAAATACCACTTTGAAATTGAATATTATTCAAGTACCATCACAAGACTTAGTGCTGTATAATTGAAGACACATTAGGAAAGAATATTAGACAATACAGGATTTTGACGAAAAAGAGAACTCTAAGGCGCGTTTCATTAGATTAATCTAAAAAGACCAAACACGTATAAATTGTTCATCAAATATGGGAATACTGTTGATATTGATCGGTCGCGTAAGCGGCTTTGATCGTCGATCCGGTAGCATTCAAACAGCAATGAAAACAATACAATGGGGAAAACTGTCCATAGGCTGTGAACTCTAAATAGCGGAGACATTTTTTTCGAAAGTACATGTACTTACATGCAAAAACCAAGAATGACGATACAGACAAGCTTTATATACATCTATGAACATCAACTAAAGAAAATCAGATTGCTCAGGAATTGCGAGAGCATGCTAAAAAACAATACTGGTATGATCAGGATATAGAAATCACATCATAGTAACTAAAACGAACTTAGTACCACACTAAACGACATTCAAAGATGTAATAATAGCAAATAAGCACAAGCATTTCGATCAAAATACGCACTTTCAGTACTAACTGGAAAGCTCAAGGTAATTCCCTTAATATACGTATATGTTGTTTGTTGAAGAATATGCTCCTTCTGGAATATTGCAGGCATACATACATATATGGCTGCATAAAAAGAAACTATATGTTTAAGAAAAAAATGCGCCCGCAAGCACCACCTCCAAGGAGAAAATTGAATAGGGCCAAGAAAAAAAACATAGCCCGCACCATCTTGTCAGGTGAAGAAAAGTTTATGGGAAATATTTAATTCAGTTTATATAGCCTATACATGAGTACGTCCATGTCCATGTCTTAGGCGGCATGTGTGGGAGTTTCCTTATCCGACTGGGACATACAAATACAATATTGGAAGTAATGGATGCCATCATTACCGGTGATTGAGACAATATCATTTCCGTCGACTTTTAATTTTAGGAAGCTGTAAATATACATGGACACGTACACTATATACAGAGGTAAATTTTGGAGAAAAACGTACGTTTTTATGACCGTTTTCTCTGACCAAAGTCCTAAGAAATGCTTCGCCCATATGTTTGAAACGAATACACTCTAACGTGAACTTATATAACAACGACATTTTTGAACTATACAAAAATACGCCCATAATCAACACACGTTTACAAGAACAAGCCTTAGGATACACAACTATAATATGAACCTTCTCCATTTTGTTCAGCGACCGTTTCAACGTGGTCCTTTTTGAAAATGGAAAGTAGGCTAACAATTCTGTAGTCAAGCCTCACGTTACACAAGTACTGCAACAAATCATCGACATTCTCATCAATATAAATCTCAAACAGATACTGTAAATGTATGGTATTCCAATGACCATCAAAGCGTATGCGGTTTTATTGTGGTGCAACATGTTATTGGCGTTGTTCCCGAGTCTTGAGCCAAAACAAAAGGAAAGGTAAATATATACAATAATGAGTCTTGTACGTAAAGGCTACTCCTGCGGTGTGAGAAAGCGTTTCTCAGGCTTCTCCTGCGGTACCCGTAATTGCATTTCTCGATAATCCAAATTGACCAGCAGCGTCATTTGATGTTTGAGATGGTCAAATAATGAGTTTCAATGTCCCTTTTTACTGAGATACAAACTGTTCTCATGTGGAGATAAATTGATTCTATATCACTAGACAGTCGACCCAATCACGAGTTGTTACAAGTAAGTAATTGCATCGTTTCAAATGCAATTGAGTACCGCAGGAGAAGCTTCAGTAATAGTATACATTTACAATGTCTGTTGCAAGACACGTATGTTGGCACTAGTTTTCCTAAGAATAAATGGAACAAAGTTTTCCGAGACTCCCTGAACCCGACACATCCTGTCAACGATTTTCTCAACCAGTCCGCGACGTATGAAAGATTCTAGAGACAATATAATTAGAGTCTAAGTTCAAGCAAACACAACCGATTCAGTACACATTTAGACACACATGTCTTCCAATCGAGGATGGGAATCATCTTCGATACTTATACCGAATTTGAAGAATCCTTACGACTTAAAAAGACTATGTCAACGCCAACTAGAGGACTACAATAATAGGTGGATTCCCAGAGGATTCTCCTGATAAAAAAAACCTTAATCATGTTACACTGTTCTGTACATTGCATATCGGCATATACCGGTAGTTCATTACCATCTGCACTTTTAGAGCCGCTTTCATCGAAATCTCTCTTGAAATTGGACAGCAAGGATGATATTCGATAGTCCAGTCTCACATTAAAAATGAACTGCAAACGGAAATTAAGAGATACAGTACTACAAAAGAATATTTCTAATTTCATGATTAAAAGCACATTTTATCAGTGATTATTAAAACATAATTAATTATATTTCCACATTTGTGCAATGCAAGCATTTACATGGGATATAGATCTACATGTAGATTCAACATATTTAGTAATAAAACTCGATATTACAAGTTTGACAAGGCTTCCGCTAAATTATTGTATTCAAACAGTAGCTGGTATATCGGTTACCCTATTAAAATGGTAGGGTTCATTATGTTCAGTACGAAATGTACATACCGGTTGGCACGAACATGCATTTATTTGCTGTATCTTATGGTGTTATTGGATAGATGTCCAACTATCATGTAGATAAGCAACATCATACACAGACGTGTCCAAGAGAAGACATTGCAATATTGAGCACATGAGCGTTATTAAATGTAAGAAATTTTACCACGTGGATATCCATATATTCATGTAGGTGTATTTCGATGAACATTTGTTATCAAAAAGTCTAAAATGTGTAGCTGTATTGGTTAGGAAGTTTATACCATTGCTGAATATAAAATGGTGAATCTTATCACAATCGTAAATTACCTGCAAAATTTCAATTATCTTAAGTTTCGTTTCCATTACTAATCCATCTTCAGCTTCTGCAGCTGGTTTATTTCCTGATGTGGCCTGCTTTACTACATCTGCCATCGATACCGCTTTTGGAGCTCCGGTGGGAGTAGAAGCCTCTTGGGTCCCACTTACTAGTCCGCCCAATGATTTGAGAACACCAGGACTTTGCTTGCCTGTAGGTATAAGTGCATTTTATGCGGAGTAAGATTATTTTAGGAAATGTTCTATTTTCTAAAAGTTCCTGCTCATTCTAACGGTTTACCTTCCTCGTTAGTGGTCTTCCCCTCCTTATCTGGCACACAATCTAAAATTCCTAGTAAAGTCTTTGTTAACCTAAGAAGGTCGCTAAAACTGTAGAATCCGAAGTAAATCAAGTGTCTAGCCAGTTTTACCACCTAAATCAATATAAAATACACGTTCGATACGGAAAATCAACTGTAGCTGATTCATATGTATACACATACGATTAATATTGACTACAGATCAATGTATATTTACCTCGTAGGTAAGTTTGTTTTGCTCTTTATCAGCGAAACTCCATGAATGACTGACAACATTGCACAAGTAGTCTTCCACAAATAGGATAGTGTTGCCGAACTTATGTTGAACTGCTTCTTTTGCAGGATCCCGTGATTTGTTCGATTCATAACTATAGATAACGGGATACACGTGTACGTGAAACTTTTTAAGGTCAGGGTGTTTTGTTTATGTTTCACGGCAATATTTTAAGTACTAATTATCTGGCGATTGAAATACACATACTCTTCGATAGATATCACCGTGGGTATCTCAGACCACAGTCTTGCATACTTGACGGGTGTCACAGTCTCCTGTGGATCCCTGTCGACGTGCATATGCAACATCAATCGACAAAACGAAGCTCGCAGTTCGTATGGCAACATTTCATCGGACATACATCTGAGAGATACAAAGTAAAACTCTGAGCTAAACAGTTTTTTGTGACAGACAAATAGGTACATGTACAAGATGCAAATCGTTTGCGTCTGAAGTGTGTTTTACCGTAAAATAAGATCGATGTCTAGTTGTGGTGAAAGGCTGTTTATGGCCAGGTACTGTCTGTCTAAACACATATTTGAGAAAAGATCCAGCTGATGTCTGCAATGTTTGTCACATGAATTGAATAATAAGTTTTATCTTGGTCATCACTTGAAACTACCATATACAGACTTGTGAATAAGAATTATCATTAACAAAAAAGTACAAGTAGCTTTCCAGCATACGGCATATTTATGCAAATGTGTACCGGGTACTAACACCTTAAAATGTACATGTACAAAGGTACCTATACACATGTGCATGCATCATGTGCAATGCTTTGGTTGTTTTTTTACCTATAATAGTGTAAAATTTCTCTATCTTCCTTTATTTCTTCTGCAGTACCCATGGCTAATTCGCGTATGCCTTTACTCTTACTGGAATTGTCCCAAAATAAGACAACTTCCTCTTCCTCTTCAATGGAGTATATTGGCTCGATGTGTCCACCGTCATTTTCGGTATTTTCGACTGCCATTTCTACTTCAACCTGTGTTTTTACTAGCCTAGCGAACAGGAACCATGTATGCACATTGTCAGAATGTGTGTTGTTTAACAGACAATATGTTCGTAAAGAACAAATAGAAGGAATATGTGTATAAAATAATATATTTTTACCGCTAATCTTAACGGGCAAGGGCAGGCAAATCGTTCACCATACATTACATATTGATAGTACATTTTAAATGGCGTTACCTAGTTTCGATTAGAATATCACAATTCTTTTCTGCGAGAACGGATTTACAAATGAGTTCCTGTGTGACTGGGATTGCCACTTTGTTGGACACACAAAGGTCGGATAGATAGTCCAAAAATCTGGAAAATAAAATCATTATGTTCATCAATATATTTTGCAAATTATTCAGTTATGAAAATCGCTAAGGGGCATTTGGCGTTTCAAACCATGTGATAAAAAGCAAGGCTATATAATATGTTGGTACGTTTTAACGTCTGGGTCGTAAGTGCAGGTACATCGTTAAACCTTAAGGCGATACAACTTTTCGACGTTCTGGTAAAATTGGTTTTGTTGTAAGCATATGCAAAATTTCCTATATCTGTTTGACATTTTTAACAACTTATATTTGATAACAATATCTAAACATGCGAGTATTAGATTTTGTTAAATTCAAACCAAATTTGGTACGACAAAATAAAAGTACCAGTATATGAAACATTGTGCATCGTATCGATACATTGTGAAATGATAGATGGAATTAAGTACAATTACCCAACTTTCTATATCTTTATTGTCACACAAATACGTTGTGGATTAAAAAAGTACGATTAATTACATAATAATCAATCCTTACCTGGGTTCTTTATTCTTCCTGACGAGGTTGACAAACGTGTCGATTTCTGATGCGGTGATGTGCTTTTCTAAAAGCTTTCTATTATTGTGCAGCAGGGCAGTAATTGTATCTTCAGCTAAAACGTCATATCCAATTTGTTTTTGCATGAATGGAAATTGCTTTGCAATATATTCCTACAAATAAAATTTGCATAAGCTGCACGTGCTTATTTATATGGTAATATGGCATGACATGCTGTAGGTAAATACAATTTACAAGTATAAATGCAATTGTTAAATACTAAATCAACCAGGTCAGTTCACTTTGCTTACTTGATTCTTCCTGTAACTCTGCTGAGAGAGCTTGAGAAGTCGGTAGCAAAGTCTACAGATATGCCTAAAAGTAGCATGCCTTTGATCTGACAATTCCTCCATTCGTAACATCGGACCTTCTCCATTGTCGGAGAATGGAGCTTGGAGAATTTTGAAGACCTAGTGCGGGACAAATATTTTTTTTTGTAAAACTCAAATATTTAAATACACTGATTCTATATGGACGAGAACATCATATTGTCTCACTTGTTTCAATATATTTTGTTCTCTGAGGAGCTTTTGTCTCTCACGATCTGGTTTTGATACAGAAACTTCGAGTGGATCGCCACCAGTGTTGTCCTGGACTGCTACAAAGTAGGTGACGTCTGTTAACAACTGTGTCACAAATCTGTAAATCAATCATATTTCATGTACCAAGGTATAATATAATACATGAAGTACAACAAATAATCGTAGCTGTGCAGTACGTTATGAATGAGCCACGTGAGTCAATGGGTTTTACAAACCTTCTTTCATTCTGAGTGATGGAGCCCTTTTCTAATTTATTGGCAATAACCCCAAGTACCTTGCTGGCATCATTAGCAAAATCTAAATCTCTCACTTCTTGTGGACTGACCGGGACTATGGCAAAGGCTTCTTTATCTTCTTTAATAGCAGCACAACCAACCTAAAGTGAACGTTCGTTATAAATGTTCACTTACCAAGTGATACGGACAACAATAAGTCAAAGCGATGTGTATAAGTACAAGTGTAAATGCACATTTACAAAATGTATACATGAAAATTGCTATCTTGTTTATAACAATAATTCTGCGCCAGACAGCGTAATAATGGCTTAAGTGTGAGTGATATAATAATTTAATTGTATTATATTAAATTATCTCGCCTGGAGCAAACTATGTATATTTGTAAGAATATGTAATCTACCTTAAGGATGAAGACACAAATAAGATATACAATTTCTAAAATTACGATTAAGCAAAAGACCCAATGCAACAGGCGCCTATGAAAATTATATGTACGAGTTGGACAGTTGATGTTTGGCGCTATACAGATAATCGTGCTTTGAAAATCGGAAGTTCCATAGAAATGGTCCATGTTGTCAAAAAGAACTATTATCATCCTAATAGGTGATGAATGTTGCGAAATATCATATCAGAGTTTGTTTCATCAGTGTATCGAACTTAAAAACAGAATACTCATAGTCAGCGTTACCTTATGCATAATAGGTTTGTCTTCGTCGACATCGATTGGAATAGCTGAGCTATGAATCCACGTGTTCGTGCACAAATGTCGAAAACGGACATATGTATCACTACATAAGCAAAGACAAAACAACATTCAGGTAGGGAAATGAAACATGCAACATGCTACAGTAAACATAAATAAATTAAAGCCAAATGCATACAATAAAAGTACACTGGATAAGTACGGTAGCTGTTCCTTGAATAACGCGTCTGCATCAGTATACATTGAATATCGCATATACATGTATTCACCATGTTATCCATAAATGTCTTAAATTATTTCAATCTGTAAATTATGGTATTTCTCTTAATTCTATATAAACAGTTATCGAAAGTAATATTATCTGATAGTTAGCAATATATACCATAACTTTTTCTCCCCGGGAAGGGTGTTTTTAAGCAAAGAGTTGTACTCTTTTCGTATAAATGATGAACAAACCTATGGGGGGTATTCGCCAGTATACATGCGCGATATAATAAGAACATATTTAATAATAACACATCAAGTGAGCGACTCATAGTACAGTTAGATAGATTGATTGAACATTTAATAAAGTATTCAATCTTCTTATACCACCTTTTAATTAATCATCTTATACATGTATACTACAGTACCTCAAGGTGTCAGACGGCAGAGAATATCAGTAACATCAACTCTATGACACTGACAGGCATGCGTATATAAGAATCACACACACAACGCATTGCACGATGAAATAGAACAAAATAACATTTCCCCGAGAAACATGCTTAGCACACATCATGAGGCACAGTGTGATTGCGAGCGCAGTAATAATCGAGACGAATGACCATGTCTTTTAATGGTGGAAAATATTGCTACTCTTCCGTGAATAATCTTTGATACTGAATTAAAACATTACCTAAAGTCATAGTTCTCATGATATCGAAAAATTTGTCTGCAAACCATGTTTTGACCAAAATAACGTCTAATACCGCTACACAGACTTCACAATTTACACTGAGGATCATCCAGTAAGACGGAAAAAAGGTAAACCACTTAACATGAAACTCAAATAAAAAACTGCTGCAATAATCGGTACTGAAATTAAGACACCCTTATACGTATCATGGGCTACCTTGCTCATAATTGGTTTATCCTCCTCTTTGTCAATGGGTACAGATGTACTATGTACCCATGTGTTTGTGCACAAATGTCGGAGACGCACAAATGAAGATCTGAAATTAATTCCCTATATGATATACTACAATAAAACGTTTATCCTGTTCAGGCAGAAATACAAGTACAATGTTTGGCAAAGATTTGTCATTTTGATAATTAATGAATTAATATCAATATCATGGTAAGGGAATGCCGGATGGGGTTTGAGGTAGTTAATTCTATATTCTACATGGTTTGCGTGCCATATTCATTGAGCATTGTCTGGTACAAACTGTTTTCGGCTGTTCAAAACGTACCGGTATTCATTTGTTGATTATTAGGCATACAAATGTACATGTATCGGTAAATGGCATTATCCTTTTGTTAGTAAAACATAAATAAAATGTTAAAATTTTTCACGGCTGTCGTTACAGTAAATTTAAAAACGGAAATAGGTCTAACCTGGGTACTAGGGAATCTCCTCTAGTCATAGTTGTAGGATCCAGTTCAAATATTGAAGCGATATCATGCCCATGTGGGACTGATACTAGACAGTACACGGGGGTGTTTGGATTTCCTCGAAGTTTGGATCGCATGCTATCCGGAGTTGGATCAGTGTCAACCTAAGATTCAAATGACATATGAAGTAACATTTTTACTCAAAACATTCATTGATACTGGCAGGTAAATCAAAAAGGAATAATAGAAATACAATTACGTAATTTATCGGTAATAACAAATTATATTTAAATAAAAACTTAACGCCAAAGCACACCAATAGAACGGAGTGTTTATGCTTTTATAATTGTAAGGCATTCTCTGGTTATTTGATGTTCAGAAGTGTTAATCCTACTAATTCAGATCAGTTGTGAGGGGTTACGATTAGACCTCATGTGGCATAAATTAAGATTGAATCACCAGAGGAAAACTTGTAATTTATTGCACCACACGTATGTTGGAACTAAGTTTGGAATTGATATAAATGGGTGTATCGGGCTCCATGATTCACATATAAATTGTTAACTTACTTCTGCCGCCAAATAGTGGCCTGTTGCCAAATGTTTGAACCTGAACAGACTATTCCAGTGCCCTGCACCACCGCGGCAAGGATCATGCTGAACAACCTGCAGTCAAAAGTGTTTTTTTTTTCAGAAATTGAATCAGAGCATTGCTATATACTTGTTGGTGGTATAACAGTGGATTTGATTACGAAGTATACATGTACAGTGAAATTAACTTTTTTTGTGGATATACCCTTGTCTCACGGCCAATAAAGTGATAATAAAGAGTGTACCAATCAATCAATAAGAGGAATACCTAATACCGTTACCATTTTAGTAGTTATCAATTCGACGTATTTGCAATGGAGCTTCGATATACAAATTATTCTTTTTTCGGTAAGCTCAACGAAGATGTGTATTGCAAATGTTTCTATCATCGGTTGCCAAATTAACAATGGTTAAAGTACGCGTGCTATGTACAGTACCTCTACTTCCCAAAGGGCTTTAGAACTCGTGGCAGCTGTAGCAGATGTTCTCCCAGTTGTACGTAAGAAAACATATTGTTTCTTTTTATACTCGTCTCCTGTCAGAAACTTTTCTTGCTCAGCATGAAATAATCGAACGACATCACCCTATCACCAGAAATATCATGACACTAGTCATATGTTTTATCACAAACAGTTTCAGTTAAAACAAATTAAAAAATGCCGTTTTGAGCTTTTACCCCTTTGAGAACGTCTTCTTGGTTTTCCCTGTATTCCATAAATAAGGTAATTTTCCAGCAAGTGTTGCAGTTTACTGAGTTTACCTGTGGAAGTGACAATACAATTACGTGGAGAAGTTATCAAGTGACATACTTAATGAACTTACATATGTATCAATTTGATAGAGTCATTAGACTTGTGATATATTGCTCCGAGGGTGTCTGAAATATCAATTACAAACACAAATGTACATGCAATTTAATCCATCTAAATTACCTCCTTGCATCCAGGATTATCCACAAGGTCATAATTGCTTGCATGCAAAGGCTGACCTGCATTTACCGGGTTTAAAACGACCTTGTCACCAACAACAACCTAGGAAGGTAGTACAAAAACATGTAGTGCATTGGTATACATGAACATGTACTGTGTGTTGGTTAAGGATGGAGGTACATTCCAGTAACTATTTATATCGATATCAAGGATAATAATCGAACAAAATACTGTAGCGTTTAAATATTTACATTGTCTCCAGATGATCTTAGTTTATAGTACGGCTGAATATAAAACCACGATCCTTCATTTCCAGATGGATCAAGAGTTACTCTCATCGCATTCTTTTCCAATAATGCCGGCAATCTTTTATTCACAGTTAAGTATTTATTACTCTTCAAATGCAGCAACTGAAAAGGAGAAATTACGCTCTAAACCATTACTACCAATTGTCTAGCGTCCTATAGTCTTCAGGTACATTTTTGTAATTCTAATCGGTTTTCAATGGTATCACTGGCCTGTGTGTAAGTACCCGTGAACCTTTAAGTCGGTATAAAAACAGGCCATATGAAAACGTCGTTGCTTTGTTCACAAAAACACTATACTATGAATAGTTCAGGTAGCAAAACATATGCTGGCTAAATGTTCTGAACTTATTCCTTGAGCAATCGTGCTCGATTTTATTCACACTAAATGTCTTAACAAACATGTCTTGCATACCTGCACTACACTGCCATACTGTATGACACTGCCGAGCACCTTCTTATTCTCGGATTCATTTTGTTTTTTTTCTAATTCAGCAGCATGCTAAAATGAATTAAACCATACAATGCATAATAGTAAATACCAGTTTGTGATATACAAGTTGCAAAGATTGATCATCGTCATGTCTATTTTGGAATTCAGCAGGAGTATATAATTTACTTACATGGAGTTTTTTTAGAAGTACAGCATCAGTATTATTGGCATTGCTTTGTCTCATAGCCTTCCAAAATTGTTTCTGAGCTGAGTATCTGTTCATCGGACATATTTTGAATAGACAGTCTGCAATTTATGTCATATTTGTCCTTTAATGAACACTGTATAATGTATATCAATAAGCGAAAACATCACGATACATTTTTCTAAACTACAGGCTGACTAATTTGAGTAAACTAACTCTAAATGTTAAGTTAAAAAGATTGCACGAATTAGGTTGGATAGGTGGATTCACCTCTGAATTTCTTTGGAGGATTTGTCGGGTCTCCCGCATCTGGTTGAACCACACATCTGTCATCAACCAGACTGGAATTTTCAGAAGATAAATATATATTACTTCATCAACATACTATAATCAATAATTTTATTAGTATGAAATACATCATGTTGTTTCTGCCTAAGGGCAACACATGCGTTATACTCCTACTTAAATCTATATAAATCATATGCTCATTTGTTGAATTGAGTGGATATTTCTTACCCTAATGTTGATATGAAACCACATACATTGCCTTCCGCGTATAGAGAGACAATGTCTCCTATATGGAGGAAAGAAGACGGTGATTCATTCATGATTGCACGTCTGAAAGTAGAAAATATTATCTAATCAATGATGATAATGGGACCGAGCAGCAGTTGTTCGTCAAAACCTGCAGAAACTTGACACTAATACAACTATTAAGAACCGGCTGACAGTGTTAGACATAGGATATAGGTGGGGCATTCACTGGGACTGGTAGGCCACATAGGCACGAATATTTAATATCAGTAGTGGGGAATTATTTGTATTTTGAATCTTATAAATTAGATCTTAAAAAGACAGAGTACATGTATAAGAAGCCAATAAAATTTTGGGATCCCTTACTAAAGGAAGTTAAGGCCCCATAAAATTAATAAGTTGTTTCTCAGGCTTTTATTTGCCTGAAACGAAGAGTGCGGGCTGCAGGTCTAGTTGTTTTTTTTATTTAGTTTTTTCTGCGAAAAAGGGGGCGGCAGGTTTTTTTTATTTTTTTTCTCGCCAGGAATTTAGGGGGGCGGCGGGCCCGCGAATTTGTAGGGGCGGCAGGTGCCTTTCTTTTTTAAAACATTTGGCCCGTTTTAAGGGGTTTTAGGGACATTTAGGGAGTATTCCTTGGGTGAGAGTTGGTTTTGGGGATGTTTCTTTTTCCATTTATTTTTATTTTTCTTCCCTGTCAATTAGGGGCAGCAGGTGTTTTTTTTTAAAAAAATCTGTGAAATTAGGGACGGCAGTTCCACTGTGAAGTAGGGGTGTCAGGGTTTTTTTTGTTGTTTTTTTCTGTGAAATTAGGGGCGGCAGGTTTTTTTTTTTTTTTTTTGGCGCTTTACTCAATTAAAAGAGGGGGGCGGGGGGTCTCAGGCCCCTGCAGGC
>JAXGGS010017452.1:9427-21921 GCA_035585475.1 Armandia brevis | reverse complement strand
GAATACGCACTTACCTACCACATGGTAGGAGAATTCGCACTTACCTGTCACATGGTAGGAGAATTCGCACTTACCTGCCACATGGTAGGAGAATTCGCACTTACCTGCCATATGGTAGGAGAATACACACTTACCTGCCACATGGTAGGAGAATACGCACTTACCTGCCACATGGTAGGAGAATACACACTTACCTGCCGCATGGTAGGAGAATTCGCACTTACCTGCCACATGGTAAGAGGATTCGCACTTACCTGCCACATGGTAGGAGATTTCGCACTTACCTGCCACATGGTAGGAGGTTTCGCACTTACCTGCCACATGGTAGGAGAATTCGCACTTACCTGCCACACGGTAGGAGAATTCACACTTACCTGCCACATGGTAGGAGAATTCACACTTACCTGCCACATGGTAGGAGAATTCGCACTTACCTGTCACATGGTAGGAGGTTACACACTTACCTGGGACATGGTAGGAGAATTCGCAGATGTGAGCCACCGATGTAAACATTCTTCCACGTGTCCTGAAAGTGGTAAACGTTTCACAATTTAACAATGCTCTTATTTGTAAACATCGGCTGAATTCCTAGCCTGCCCACAGCACAAGCTAGACAGCCTGCCCACAGCACAAGCTTGACAGCTGTTATTAGCTAGATACGTGTGCACGTTGTTTACATGCAGCTAGCTTCCGTCTAATGACTTTATTTTATCATGCATCTATAAAACTGCCCCGTGAATCGGCAATGCTGCAAACATTAATTGATGGTGTGAACAAATTAGGCAGCAAAAGAATATATTAACACATTTCACCTCTTCGTATGAGCCTTTTGAGCCTGTCAACACGATATTTGGTCTGAATCTGTTGATGGTGACCGGGCTCTCAAGTCTCGAGTTCAGGTCGTCAAATGATTCCTGCGTCATGATCATACACGGTGTTAGATCTTGGAACTGGGTCTGAAATCAGAAACGATTTTAAGCGGTAAATTAACAAATCATCCCTTAATAATATCTACAACTTAAGATGATTTCAGGTGTGCAGAATGAATGTAGTACAAACCTTGCTAGTCAAACCTGGTGCACAATACGGCTGTATCTTCGTCATCTTAAATAAAACGGAGATAATTGATTAAATCTTATTAGAAATACGGAGAAAATATATCTGTTAGAAAGTTTAGTATTTTTCTGGTGTAGCCTGGATCTACTGTACAATGACTCACTCGAACGTCTCATCTTGTTTTATGTTTTTCACAGGCCTATATCAGCGCAATTAACTTAGCAATTAACATTGAGTATTATATTCTCCTCAAGAACCAGGAGAATAAAGGGATAATACAAGCTAATACACTGAACTCCGGATCACTGAGGCAGTTTTAAATATGTAGGGTATGTAACTCACCAGACCACCATCTTTCTGGGAAGGATTATAAACCCTCCTGCCGGCCACCTCCGCATCTTGATACAGGAGTCTGTAACCATGACCGCCCAGGTATCTGTCTAACCAGGCAGCGACCTCATCACCGCAGTCCTTACCTTCCAGAGGCAGCACCTCAAATAATCTATCATAAGGCCATATAAATTAATAAGTTGTTTCTTAGGCCCCGCCTGTATGGGCCTGAGACCCCCCCATGTTTTTATTAGACGTTTCACAAAAAAAACTGCCGCTCCTAATTTCAAAGAAAAATAAATAAAAATAACTGCCGCCCCCAATTTCCCAATAATCTATAATTACAGATAAATTATGTATACAAACTTTATACCTTCCAGTTTCAGCACCTCGTGTAATCTACGATATCAGTTGCTTAGTCCGTCAGTATTAGCGTAGTTTTTAGTGTAAGCTTTTACGAAGGAGGCCCGAACGGCCGGGTATTAGGAATTGAGTCGACAGAATTAAAACACCGATTACATTTGTATAAAGGACAAAGAGATAATCGAATTGTTTAAATACATTAAATACCGGCCTATTTAATAAACCATTGATATGTTTTCCCCAATATATCAGGACAAGAAAACGCAATCAAGTAGGGGTCATATAATTAATAGAATGAAATTATAAAATATATCATTACGACGACAATTCAATTACAAATCGTTCCTGTCGGCGGCCGGTCCAGATATGTTTTACTGTTCGTCTTAAAGTTCCTTCAGTTATAAATAGAATGGAACATTGATGGAGGTATCCGCTTACTTGAGCGCGCACTTCCTGCCTTGTTTGGAGACTTGTTCCCAGTCCACACCGACCTCGGGTAGGTCACCAGCAGACAGAATCAGCCTGGTTCCCGCTAGCCGCGTTCTTATAGCCGCCACTTTAGGGTGTGTGCGGCCAGACAAATTGTTCCCTCTCTCGTCTATCACCACAAACTGCCTGGAATTTAATCATATTAATAATAATTAAAAATAATTCTTATATAGCGCATTTACAGAGCTCCACTCGCTTACATGAGTATAGTATTCAATAGAATATATTAAACTTTTAATCTAAATATTATTATTGGAAAATATTAGGGAAATGTACATGTAACTGCTTAATTTTGGATGATTTACTCATGAAATTAAGTGTAATTATTATTGAAATACAGATAGGTGTTAACAACCGCGAATTGAAAGTAAAGTTAATTATTATGCTGCAATTTGATTTATAGACTGAAACGTTATTCTGCTATTCTGCTACTAGCACGTTAATGAGCTGTCATTTAATACAAACACAATCGAGGGAGATCCCCTGAGCAGCGTATAACGTTGCAAAGCGTACCTAAAATTTTACTGGGATACGTCAAGTTAAAACCACATATTTATACTCGCGATCGTCATCTCTAAACTCGACCTGCTGGTAATCAGATAACTGTGTTAATGTTGCGGTTATTCGTATTGAATAATCTATATCTTAGAGCAATACTACAATATCTACGGCAGAGCACACTTAAGCCACACTTGGCCTTGTTTACAAGGATGTTTTTATAGCTATCAGATATCGCCTTTACATATGCACCATGTATGCGGGTGTTTACTCGGTGTGCTCAACCATTTATACACACAATAACACTTGTATACAAACTAGCTGACTATCAGGTGATAGCCGCGTATGCCTACAGTATACACTCTATATAACGCAGGTCCCGTGACTAATTGTTGTGTTCTCTATAACGCGGGTTGACGTGTCCTCTGACTAATTGTTGTGTTCTATATGACGAGGGCTTGAAGTGTCCCTCAATTAATAGTGTCGTCTATATAGATACGAAATACAAGCCCATCTCACTAGATCGCGGTTTTCAAATCTTGACGCCCGCTACCCGCGTTATATCGAGGTATATTAAATGTCGACTTACCTGTCTAGCACCCCCTCCCCTGTAGTCAGTCCCCGGCTGGAGCAGACACTGTTCTCCAGCTGCACCCCTCCCCCGGATTTCACGGGGTAGATGTACAGCCCGGACACCCGGCCGACATACTCAGCATCCCTGGGGATCCTCTCCCCCCACAGGAGGTGAGCGAGCTGCTTAATAACTGATGCCACCGAGAGGTACACAAACACAGAGTCAGGGCCGTCAAACATGGTGTCAAACATGGCGGTGGTCCTCTCAGGTGAACGAGCCGTGTGTTTCTAGTATAACTAACAAGGTTACAATAACACTTCGCAGCGCGGGGGACAACAGCTAGTAACTTATACCACTGAGGAGACAAGTATCTACACCGAGATCTGTGCAGCGTGTGAATTAGGGCAGGGCAATCAATAATAAAAATAAACCTGTCGTTAGTAGTACAGTGAATGTCATAGGCCGCCCATAGGAATATTTGGTGACCCGTTTAACGAGGGTTTAAGGCTTTCCTCTCCGTTATATCGGAGATCTGCTGTAGTGTTATGGCCAGCTCTTATACATATACACAAGCACAATGGACGATTGTTATTTGGCGTTTTCATTTATGTTAAATGAGTCTGAATAAATCTAATGTATATTTGCTTATCAGCAAAAGTACCAAATAAAAGACAAATTTAGAGTAGAGCAGATGGAACTATTTTTAATCACATTTTATTTCAAAAAATATATGCAAAAATATTCCCACATGTGTGCGACTTATACAGGGAATCGAACCCTCGGTTCTCCACGCGTCAAATTAATGTGTTTCAATAACAAATTTTATCAACTCTTATTCAATAACTTGTACGATTTTAAGTGCGTCCAACCATTATCTACCGGTGGGTACGAATATCATATATATATATATATATATATTGTTTTTATATCTAATCACAGAATGATATATTAATACTCATAGTTTGTATTTTACTCAGAGGACTCCCTGGTTAGATTACTCGGGTGGTGTTATTAAACTCCCCCTAGTAGCGTACACCGCGTCTCCAACTTTGATATTTCCTGGTCGGTCTAAAACCATGCAGATTCCCATACAGGGCGACTCCCCGAAACTGGGCACGATGCACCGATATCTGAGGAGATTCACAAAACATGGGGATTTCAATTTTATACAACCGTGATATGATATAAGTCGTTAATTTGTAATAATTGAAGTATCAAATATTTCTAAAATTTTATTTCCCCACTAGTTAGGTTCTAATATTACGCAAAATCCATGGATAGGATTTAGGGCAAGAGTTTTAGCTAAGTTTTAAGTAATTATTCTTACTTTCTAAGGGTGACCAGGGGTTCGTTTGTCTTTGTGTCTTTGTCTCCTGTGTTGGGGTCAACCAGGGTCAAGATGCATCTGAAAGCAAGATTTATTTTGTAATTTAAATATAAATCTCTTGTGGACGCACAGCACTTTTACTACATGTATTTATAATTATACGGTCATGTGATAAGAGGACTTTGTTAAACTGCTGCCTTCGCTCTTAGATTACTAGTGTTGTCATAAATATTGTACTTCTTTAAACTATCTAATATATGTTTAATAATTATTTAACGAGAGCGAATTTTCACCTTCCGCAGAGTTTGATGTTAGTGAATCTGGCGTCTCCGATATAGATGTGTTTCCAGGTATCCTGAAATAATGAAAAGTTTAACGATTAAAATTGGTTCCACCTGTCAATTTAAACTGAGAATCCTGATTGTACAGTTAATGACCAATATAACGCGGTTCGAGTTGAAATTTGATATAACGCAGGTCTATGATGTCTCCTGATTGATTGTTTCTATTATTTTCTATAACGCGGGTCAAAGGTCGCATATACGAATACACAACATGCACATGCATATAACGTGGATAGACCTAAAACCGCGTTATATCGAACATCTACTGTACACTGTTTAAAATATAAACCCGCGTTATATCGAACATCTGCTGTACACTGTTTAAAATATAAACCGCGTTATATCGAACATCTACTGTACACTGTTTAAAATATAAACCGCGTTATATCGAACATCTACTGAACACTGTTTAAAATATTAACCCGCGTTATATCGAACATCAACTGTACACTGTTTAAAATATAAACCCGCGTTATAGCGAACATCTACTGTACACTGTTTAAAATATAAACCCGCGTTATATCGAACATCTACTGTACACTGTTTAAAAAATAAACCGCGTTATATTGGTCATCTACTGTACACTGTTTAAAAAATAAACCGAGTTATATCGGTCATCTACTGTACACTGTTTAAAATATAAACCACCAGCCAAAATAAAGTAAGAATGGGGATTGTATCATAATAAGAAATGTTTACCTCGTCATAAAGTTTAGTTCCTGAGACGACAATATTCGGTTTGAATCTGTCCCATTCCAGTTCGCGGCCTAATTTATCTGTCAGATCGTCCATCGATTCACTCGACATCAGCATGTAAGGGGTGACGTCCTGGTAAGCTACCTAGAAAATAAACCAATCATACATGAAATGTTTCTCCCGAGGAAACAATGTACAGATTCTGACTGTCCAGGTAAATTTATATCACGATTAAGGTGAACATGTCAAAATAATAATTTCACCTAACAATTTGCCTAGCAACTATTGATTAGTTTGATTTGAACAGCTTAACAGGATTATCTGGTGTTAGGTAGAGTGCGTACTTGTGGTTTTACTATTCAGTGTCATACGCCATAGAGAAGACACGGCAAGACGCATAATCGATTTTCAGTTTTATCATTCTTATTATTTGGACTTTTTGTACATTTACATGTATTTGGTTATTATGGACACTATATTGCATTGTATTTTATAAATAAAAGAAATAGCCACATATTCTCACGATCCTCACCTCATCCTCATCCTTGGCCACTTTGGTCCAGGGCTGGTATTTTTTGGTGCTGTTTATCACAGATCGCTTGTAGGTGATGGTGGGGTCTCTGAAGACCAGGCGATGTCCGGGTTTTCCTATCACAGCGTCAAACCACTTAGCTGCCTCCTCCCCACAATCTCTGCCCTCGTGTTCCACCATACAGTGCATCCTAGAATACATACACATATAAACAGTGCATCCTTATATATAATAGATAAACGATATAACGCGGTTTTCTACACAAACCCAGGTCTATCATGTCTCTCGATTCGGTTGTCCATAATGCGTGTTTACCATTGATCTAATCATGCTTTCAAATTTTAAGTTTTAAATTTAAATTATTAACATAATCATTTAACACAACTATAACATTATATTAACAGTATTGCATCGTTATAATGCGGGTCACTGTATAACTTAAACCCGCAACGCCCTCGGATCAATCTCGTAATATTTTTTATTAAGATGAGATGGTATGTACAGGTACTTACATGAACCTTTCCTTGTTCCCGTTCTTGGACGCTTGTTTCCAGTTGACGGCGATGGTTGGCTGTCCCGGGGCCGAGAGGAAGAGAACATCTCCCTCCACACGTGTGGTTACCGTGGCAATAACGGCCACATGTTTAGCTGTTAATCCTTTCTTCTCCGAGCTCATCACAATCATGTGTCTGTAATAATAAATTATATGTACATGTAATAATAAATTGTATGTACATGTAATAATAAATTATATGTACATGTAATAATAAATTATTTGCACATGTAAATTTATATGTACATGTAATAATGAATTATATAAATTATAATAAATTATATAAATTATAATAAATTATATAAATTATATAAATTATAATAAATTATATAAATTATAATAATTATAATGAATTATATGTGCATGTAATAATGAATTATATGTACATGTTATAATGAATTATATGTACATGTTATAATGAATTATATGTACATGTTATAATGAATTATATAAATTATAATAAATTATATAAATTATAATAAATTATATAAATTATAATAAATTATATAAATTATATGTACATGTAATAATGAATGTACGTAATATCTACAGTGTTTGGTCAATCTACCGAGTGCGGCATGAATGGAAGCGCGCCATCCTTATACCTGGTCCGCGCCCACTTGTATTGCGCCGCTCACCGAGATTCCCAAAGTGTCTCTCGGTCGGGACAATCAGGTCACGGTCAACAGGTATTTCACGGAAGTCGGACCTTGTCACCAGATTACTACAGGGATGTTTTTATATGTCATGTAAGTTAATACATGTACTCACCTGTCGAACATTTCCCCATGTTTGATGGCTGAGGGTGTACACTCTCCTTCTGAGATCTCTATCGCCTGTGTAGATTTGATGGCGTGAATGAAGAGACGGGACACCTCCCCCACCCTCTCAGCCTCCCGAGGGATACTGTCCCGCCACACGTAGGCGAGGACGTGTTTCAGGGCGGCAGAGAGGGAGAGGAAGTACACGACAGGGTCCAGCTGGGCGAGCTTCTCCAGGAACTGTGAGCTCATGGTGGTGGTGGGTTATAGGCTAGGGAGTTCTACCTGTGTGTGACTGCATGTGTTTCTGTAAGCTAGCTCAGTATGCTACACTGTCAGCGCTTGTAATGAACTGTACACAGGGGAATCGTTCGCTAATTTGATTATGCTAGGAGTTGTCATAGCAGTAAAATCGTTGTCGGGTAAAATTAGACAAAATGCACCAGAAAACTTCGTCGACTTTCCAAAGTCCGCAGTGCTGAACAAATTTGTGTTCACTTCCGTGGAGATCGCGATCACAGTAAGGAGTAGTACGAATTATTTACACTACTTACACTGATTGCGTCATACGACACCGCGCCATAATTAATTTTAGTCCAATATACGAGCTTTTTGTGGAATAACTGGCCACTATAGATTAATTAGAATTATTAATTAGATTGCGTGGACTAGTTAACCATGAAAATAATCGACTGAAATACGACCAGTCTGATTTTTGTCAAGGCGATTTTTCGCATAATTTTATTGATTTCTCGATATAACATTTACTATATACATGTATAGTGAAAGAACCCCTTCAATTTAAGAATATACATTGACTGACATAATCTTTATTTAACAAAGACAAAAGTCACAGGCGTTTTATTGCCAATAATCCAATGACTGACATATTAATTATCATTCATGATTCTCCACGCAATGAAGCACAAATCTCAACAATAATCCCAAATGTCGGTTAAAATGTAATACTTGTCGACGAAATAAGGATTATCGATGTATCGATCTACATTACAGAGTTTTAGTTTAATGATCCTCCACGTCTCCCGCTTGGAATATGGTTCCCCTGGTAACGTAAACAGAATCTCCCACTTTGATGTCTCCCTCTCGTCTGACGACTCCCAGATTCCCCATCACAGGCGAGTGCTTCAGGAAGTCAGGCAGGATCGACCGGTAACTGTCAAACATAAAAGGCGGGGAATCGGTGAAAAAAGTACATGTATGTAAGTATGTATATAATTATGTACTTTAATAAGACTAATAATCAATCAATTCGAAGATGAGGTTATCAATTTAGCCCGATATCAGACACCAGATCTTAGCGCCAAAGATGGATTTATTAATGAGTTGATTTATTTATACAGTCGTAGAGAATGATCATATCATAGCTAGATCTATAAGAATAAGATCAGATTACCTCTTCAAGGTTTTGAGCGGTTCCCCTGAGCTGTCTCTCTTTCCTGATTCAGGATCAACTGTTGTGAAAATACATCTGAAATATTTCAATACCAAATTCTAATATTGTTACTTATTTTTGAAAACTTTAACACTATGAAAAGTTAAGGCTAACTTATCAATGGAGATGTATCAAGTTTATATATCTATAATGCAATCGATTAGCTTACCTGCCACATGGTATGAGAATTCGCAGGTGTGAGCCACCGATGTAAACATTCTTCCACGTGTCCTGAAAGTGGTAAACGTTTGACAAATTTAACAATGCACTTATTTGTAAACATCGGCTGAATTCCCAGTAAACATCTACAGCACATGCTTGACAGCCTGCCCACAGCACACGTTAGACAGCCAGCCCACAGCACAAGCTGGACAGCCTGCCCGCAGCACACGTTAGACAGCCTGTCCGCAGCACACGTTAGACAGCCTGCCCGCAGCACAAACTAGAGGGCCTGCCCACAGCACAAGCTAGACAGCCTGCCCGCAGCACACGTTAGACAGCCTGCCCACAGCACAAACTAGAGGGCCTGCCCACAGCACAAGCTAGACGGCCTGCCCACAGCACAAGCTTGACGGCCTGCCCACAGCACAAGCTTGACGGCCTGCCCACAGCATGTGGTGTGAAAAAATTGAACAGCAGAAGAACAAATTTCACCTCTTCATATGAGCCTTTTGAGCCTGTCACCACGATATTTGGTCTGAATCTGTTGATGGTGACCGGGCTCTCAAGTCTCGAGTTCAGGTCGTCAAACGATTCCTGGGTCATGATCATACACGGTGTTAGATCTTGGAACTGGGTCTGAAATAAAAACCGAATTTAAGCGGTAAATTAACTAATCAACCTTTAATAATATCTACAACTTATCTGAAGAGAATTTCAAGTGTGCATAATGAATATAATACAAACCTTGCTAGTCAAACCTGGTGCACAATACGGCTGTATCTTCGTCATCTTAAATAAAACGGAGATAATTGATTAAATCTTATTAGGAATACGGAGAAAATTCATCTGTTAGAAAGTTTAGTATTTTTCTAGTGTAGCCTGGATCTACTGTACAATGACTCCCTCGAACGTCTCATCTTGTTTTGTTATTCACAGGCCTATATCAGCGCAATTAATTTAGCAATTAACATTGAGTATTATATTCTCCTCAAGAACAATGAGAATAAAGGATAATACAAGGTAATACACTGAACTCTGGACCCCTGAGACACTTTTAAATATGTTGGGTATGTCACTCACCAGACCACCATCTTTCTGGGAAGGATTATAAACCTTCCTGTCCGCCACCTCCGAATCTTGATACAGGAGTCTGTAACCATGACCACCCAGGTATCTGTCTAACCAGGCAGCGACCTCATCACCACAGTCCTTACCTTCCAGAGGCAGCACCTCAAATAATCTATAATTATAAGTCAATTAAATATACACAATCTTTACCTTCCAGAGGCAGCACCTCAAATAATCTATAATTATAAGTCAATTAAATATACACAATCTTTACCTTCCAGAGGCAGCACCTCAAATAATCTATCATAAGGCCATATAAAATTAATAAATTGTTTCTTAGGCCCCGCCCGTATGGGCCTGAGACCCTCCCCTCTTTTTATTAGACGTTTCACAAAAAAACCTGCCGCCCCTAATTTAAAAAAAAAACAAACTGCCGCCCCCAATTTTCGAATAATCCTTAATTACAGATAAATTATGTATACAAACTTTATACCTTCCAGTTCAGTACCTCGTGTAATCTACGATTTCAGTTGCTTAGTCCGTCAGTATTAGCATACTTTTGAGTGTAAGCTTTTAAGAAGGAGGCCCGAAAGGCCGGGTATTAGGAATTGAGCCGTCAGAATAAAAACACCGTTTAGATTTGTTTTAAGGACAAATATATAATCGAATAATTGTTTAAATGCATTAAATACCGGCCTATCTAATAAACCATTGATCTGTTTTCCCCAGTATATTAGGCAAGTATGGGTCATATGATTAGTAGAATGAAATAATATCATTTATTAATAAGACGGCGATTTAATTACAAATGGTTCCGGTGGTCGGCCGGTCCAGACAAGTTTTACTGTTCGTCTTAAAGTTTCTTCAGTTATAAATAGAATGAGACATTGATGGAGATATCTGCTTACTTGAGCGCGCACTTCCTGCCTTGTTTGGAGACTTGTTCCCAGTCCACACTGATCTCGGGTAAGTCACCAGCAGACAGGATTAGCCTGGTTCCCGCTAGCCGGGTTTTTATAGCCGCGACTTTAGGGTGCGTGCGGCCAGACAAATTGTTCCCTCTCTCGTCTATCACCACAAACTGCCTGGAATTTAATTTTATTAATAATAAATTATTTAAAATAATTCTTATACAGCGCACTTAGAGAGCTCCATGCGCTTTACATGAGTATGGTATTCAATAAATTATATTACATTTTAAATTTGAATATTATTATTAAAATGAAATATTACGGAAATGTGCATGTAACTGCTTAATTATGCATGATTTATTCATGAAATTAAATATAATTATTATTGAAATACAAATAGGTGTTAACAACCGCGAATTGAAGGAAAGGTTAATAATTATGCTGAAATTTGATTGATAGATCAATTTATTTTCTGCTATTAACACGTTAATTGGCAGTATTCAATCCAAGCACAATCGAGGGAGGTATCCTGAGCAACGTATAACGTTGTAAAAAACACAATGCTTTGAACAAATGTTCCTGCAATTTTACTGGGAAGCGTCAATTCTAAACCACATAATTATATTCGAGATCGTCATCTCTAAACTCGACCTAATTGTAATCTGATAACTGTACATGTGTTAACGTAGCGGTTATGCACTGTGAATAACCTAGGTCCTATATCTTAGAGCAATACTAAACTATCTACGGCAGAGCACACTTAAGCCACACTTGGCCTTGTTTACAGTGATGTTTTTAGTGCGATCAGATATCGACTTTAAATATGCGCCATGTATGCGGGTGTTTACTATGCCGTGCTCAACCATATATACACACAATAAAACTTCTATAAAAACTAGCTGACTGTCAGGTGATAGCTGCGTGTGCCTACAGTATACACTCTATATAACACGGGTCCCGTGACTAATTGTTGTGTTCTATATAACACGGGTCGGACGTGTCACCTAATTAATTGTTTCTGTCGTTCTCTATAACGCCGGTTCAAAGGTCGTCTATACGAGATACACGGTGATCTCATGTAACGTACTTATCTAAACTTGTCACCCGCGTTATATCGAAGAACAATGCATTATATGCTGACCTACCTGTCCAGGACCCCCTCTCCCGTGTTATATCGAGGTGACTTACCTGTCCAGGACCCCCTCTCCCACGTTATATCGAGGTGACTTACCTGTCCAGGACCCCCTCTCCCACGTTATATCGAGGTGACTTACCTGTCCAGGACCCTCTCGCCCGTGTGATATCGAGGTGACTTACCTGTCCAGGACCCCCTCTCCCACGTTATATCGAGGTGACTTACCTGTCCAGGACCCTCTC
>JAXGGS010017341.1:5013-25770 GCA_035585475.1 Armandia brevis | reverse complement strand
AGGGACTTTGTAGCTGCTATAAAACTAGCTAATTCCCCTCTCATTAGGGATGGGTGGTAACCAATAAACCTAATGATTTACTGCTACACCAGGGGCTCCCAGCGTTGTGCATGGTGACACCTAGTGTTGGTAGTCAAACTATAAATTCAACTCAAGCCGAACGCGGGATTATAACCGACCAATTTAATTCAGAAATGCGTCATTAAGCGGCGTGTTTGTCCAGATATCCCTATAATAATACAGATTTCGTTGAAAGACATACTTAAGTCTATATTATTTACTCTACGTGGGACTCACTCACCCGCATATTTCAATAAATCAATACAACATGACATACATGTATATTCAACTCGGGCGGCTTATCGTCAATATGAATTATTGAAGGAAAATATGACTCTTTGACATTTATCTCTAATTAACCGGGTATGTTAATACGTACATACAGTTAATGGCGTTCAAGAAGACGCGCGAACCTATTTTAAGGGAGCTAAATGCGAAACAGGTCACCTGGTATTTAGAATTAGTTTGGTAAATGTACTCTAGAAAAGAACTTGCCTCTTTCACAGTTAAAATAGGGGAGAAAGAATGAAAACTATGTTGATGTCCAGAAGAAACCCAGATTACTCATTATGTCGAATATCTTTGACTTTTTATCAGAAAGCCCAAATGAACCGACAATATTTCACATATGTCTCTGACATGGTATTTTAAAAACCGGTGCTTACTGTCAAATTCTTTTGACATACCAGAACTTGCATTACTAGTAGATTTAATCATTGTCTGGTTGTTATTTTACAACACCATGTTTTTACCTGAATCAAAAATGATATGAACTCTTTTCATATATCACATTGTTTAGGTGTCCCTTTACACGTAGGAATTTTTCCAAGGTCACCTAACAACTAGCTAGGTCTCTTGGTCCTCACAAGGGCGGCTTCTACACGGGTACACAGATAGCATCACCCCCGCCACGTTAGAAATTATGTGACGCTTGTCAGGGGCCGCTGATTTACGACATCACGTGGTCATGACGTATGAGGCATTGATTTGTAGGAAACTCGTAAATGTTTAGTGTTTCTCGGGCCCACGCCTATATGCACCTAAAGTCCTGGCATCAGCAATAACCTATTCCTTCCAAGACCCATACGTAATAAAGATTAAAGTAAAAGATTCACTACAAACGTTTAATAAGAATACACACATGTTATAAGTATTTCTTCGCCCTAAAATGTATTAAATATAAGACGTGCTAAATCTTTGATCGCCCTGCCCTGTGTGAAATACACAAGGTAGACCATGACTGTATTTATACCCTTTTTATTACACCAATGTCAACTTTTATACCAGTTACAGGGCTAGTATGGGATATTTGCAGTTGAATCAGTCAGAACAAGTTAGAATTTAGATCGTGCAGTTGTGAAAAGTATGACCGCGAGATATAGTAAATGTGAGAAGGCTTTCAGAGGTCTGAACATGGCATTGTGTGTTTCAGATTTATCTCAGTTGGGTAAGTCATATTTTCATAGTGTTAGTAACAGTCAACTTTCGCTCGGATACACTCTATTATAACTAACGGCAACATCATTGAAGTACTCCAGATGCTTCAATTCAGCTTGCAGCCAGATGTTATGCCTTAAGAAGATCGTCATAGGAAATGTAAAACGATTAACAATGACCATTTCAGTTTATTCTGGTTGATCATCATCAATTCCCCAATTTTTACTTAATATCATAGTGTCGCAGAATGCAAACTTAAATAATCATGAGCATAGTTAATGCTAACTTAAATGAGAAGTATTCTCTGAATGAACTCATCACTCGTGCAATTTGTCGCACTTAGAAACATGTGTTGGATTACACAATTCCATTTCATACCATAATATGTCTCTTACTCTTCTTTCAGCATTTGGCTCCTTCTCCTCGCATCGCGAAATCGTGAGGCAGGCTCGACCAACCAGAGCCCAGAAGCAAGCCCCTCGTGACCCGTGCGCCTGGGGAAGCCTACTCCGCTGTGATTGGCTGGCTGGGCCATGATGGACGCCATGATTGGATTCATTCATCCACATGACATCTGCCTTTGACTATGATCGATGAAGCTGAGCGGCTGCCAAGTGGTAAGCATGACTTGAATTTTTTCATTTAGGTCGATTGAGAATTGAGCGCATGCCATAATATATCATCCGTAGTCATTCTAAACTGCCATTTCTGCTATTGATTCTCTGTGGTCATTTAACATGTGCCTCAAGCTAGGGTTCACTGAATCTTTGGGCCCTGCTAATCACTGAAGGGACTTGTTCACCAGTAGCTCAGAAACGACTCGTCTACTTGCTCAAGACTGCCGAATGCCTTGCTAAATCGATGAAAGCACGAGTCTGATAAAAAAAGCTTGCTCGATTACAGCACCGAAGTAGTATATGGATTCGAGCCATACACCAGGTTGCCAGTGTGTCGATTGTAATATAAATTCTTGTCACATAAGGTGTTGATCCTTGCCTAATTTAAAGTCTTGAGAAATTATTTATGTGGTCGTAATTTTCTCCAGGCAAATATCTCAAGGTTATATAATGTATAAAAAGCGGCTTTGATTATACTCATTTACGACTGTTGACTATGTCTCCTACATCAGGTTTTCACATGATTTATGACTATCAGTAATTGTGGCAATTTTTATCATTCCTGGTTCAGAGTTGAAGGTCGTTTGCTTTATGTGGTTAGAGCGTCCCACGGTTGTCGCCCCTAAGGCAAAACGTTCGACACATAACCAGTAATTATTCATAAATAGTTTAGTTCTACTGATTAGGTTATGCCTCAGTTTACACAAACATAAAATGAAAATAAGCGTACAACATGACACTGAATGCGGATAAATTCAGTTGGAACTATGTTCCTGATCCTTACAAGTCATTTATTGCATTGTCATTTTCGAATGTTTCAGAATAGAATATTCTCACTTTAATGACCAGCTTAAAAAAAAGTATAACTTCGATATGGTCTGAGGTTCATTCAACTCGCATCTCATCCACGAGCTTGAGTGGTTTCATTCTCGCCGTCATAAATTAATGTGACAAGTAACCGGGTCTACAAATTTTGCTGTTCATTCTCGCCACTGTACAAACACTGCTGGCGACAACCCCAACCAACAACAAATGAGCATCGCACATCACGGAACGCCGTCCAGACACCGATATGCTGAGGTGGTGGAAGCCATATCTGCGCTTGTAATATGCTTGTTATTTTGATAATTGCTACCCGACTCGCCCCCGCTACGTTTCCACGCCCACTGAACCCACGTTTCGCAAGAGACAACATAAATAAAGCCAGTTTTAGACCCGTGACCCGCGCTCTGGCTAATGATTGATATATGTTACCTAATTTCGTTGTATGGGTGTTTGGGGCTGAGTGTATTACTGAGCCCAGGGAATTCTGCCACATAACGCTTACTGAAGGGGGTATAAATTCAACACTCATTAGGATAAGTGAAAGGATTGTTGTATGGCGTGGATGCCGCATCTATATCTATAACCCACTAAGCGAGACGCTAAAACGTTATGGACTATTTTATGGCGGAGGCATTAACACTGAGGCTGTGAAGCAGCAGGCAAATAGGGCGCGATCCAGGGCCTCTGAATTCGGGTTATATCGTCGAATTTGGACTTATTTCACTTTGATGGGACTCTCAGAAGACTCTAATGTCATATTTGAGACATTAAAAAGGCTTTTCTAGACGGTATTAGGCGAACTATTTCGTGCAAGTAATTGACATTGAGAAACAGTAAACGGGTCAAGGGTCATACCTACTATCAGTCGACATAAAATGTCATTGGTTGGGAACCTAAATGGAGAGTGGATTCGATAAAGCTCGACTATGGAGAATCGCAAAATTTCTACGATTGCAAGAGAACAACACGTTTTATCGCCATATAATCCACTTTGAGAGTGGCTTGGCTGTGTTGTGAACGGAGGCACAGCTTTTCTGTTAGGCTTCAGATATGAGTTCGCTTTTCAATGGTGAACCAGCACAAGGGACTATGCGAGGAAACACTGCGGAGCTGAATCGACATGGCGGCGAAGAGGGCTGCTTGAGTGCGGAGGACATGAGTACCCGAGTGGCTAACGGGTGTGAAAACAGGACCTCGGGGGGTTATGGACCCCCCACAACATTCCCAGACTATCCTTGTAACGTGCCACCAGTATTCCGTGCTCACGGAGACTCAAATTTCGCAAATTCAGGAGTTCCAAACAACAACTATTTGTATTCACAGCAGTCAGGAGGAGTGAATACAAACTCTGGAGGATCGTCGGCCCACAGTGGTCCAGGCTTCATGGAGCAACTCTCGGTAAGCCTCAACTACTGTGGGCCAAACTCTGCCGGGTCCGTAAACGCCTGTAGCAGGATTGCGGGTCCTACAATGACAACACCCATGTACCCGTGGATGTCGATTGTAGGTAGGGGAACACCTCGTATCTTTCGTTTAATGTGACATAATTGCGATTTGATACGCGGAGCGATAGTAACATAAAGTACGGGCTGTCAACCCAGCATGAGGTCTCTGACCAATGTATGTTTGTAGGTATAAAAAATCACTGCGGTTATGCAGCTAAGTGTTCACGGTAATCGTCCCCCATCATATCGTAAAGCGGGTGGGACATGTGTCCCTGTGGTAGCCCCTGCCACGGACGGGTGCCCTCTGTTGTGGGAGCCCTGCTCAGTGTCAGAACCTCATATAGGCTCGGGTAGGGGGTAGTAAATTTTTATGGGCAATTCACCCGCTAAAGTCATGGTGCCCAATAATTTAAGACCGAGCGAATCTCCATTTAGCAGCTCATACTAAGTTGATATAATACGCACTGCAAGTACCATTTCGGCAACATATCTCGGCCATTCCAAACTCATACACCTGACCATAAACGAGCGGTTATCGTCAGACAATATTTTGATGGTACGATTTCGCGGTAGCTTCTCGCTCGTTGTTCAGGGCCATAATATCCCGGCGGATTATCGCTTTGAGATCAGGTTTACTGTCTCTCTCCTCGTGTTATTGCCATTTAAGTGATTTTGATGCCTGTTTCTTATATGCAACAGATGTAGGACAGCTTCGGCGAGTCGGCAGCCGACATCAATAGCCGGAGAACTACGAGTCGGGCGGGGGGAGGAGCAGGCGGGTCACCGATAGAGACAGGACACTAGACCGGGGCGACATCTTAGCTTTATATCACCTCGTATCTTTTTACTTAGTCATTTCACCATGTAATATTCGCGACCTTTTCTCAGGGGGAATCCTGCCGAGGAATCACCGTCGTGGGAGTAGTTTTCTGCGAGGAAACTAAAGACTAAATGAGCTCATTTAACCCGAGCTCAATTGTCGATCTGAGCACTCCGTTACCATCGGCACCAACACATCTCGACAGAGGCGTGGCCTTTCCTTCGGCAATGTGAAACTTAATTTGCTAATCAACTTCTACGTGTTGATTGCTAATGCATCTTTACGACTGATATCAATTCCTGAAGCAGTGATGGCTCGGCGGGCAATAAAAAGTGGTTAATGAAGCATTAGTCGGTGATTTGTCATGCTTTGGTAATCGCTAGACCATGTGAAGTATAAACGTTCTACCGATGCACGGGAGGCAGGCAGAGGAGATTAGCAAATCTCCCTCGTATCTCATTATCATCAGCTTAAAGTTTATGAGGTGAATTTCTTCTCGTCTTCTTAAATCGAGTCGAGTCTTCATTGGCAGAGAGCCACTAAAAGGCCGCCACCATCCCCGCATTGTTTAGCTTCGGTGACCAGCCTGACCAAGGCGGTATCAACTGAGTAGGGCATTTTCCTATCATCAATACCACCCTGTTTGAGGGTTTATATTCCATGCTGCGAGCAGCAGGACTCCCTGATTTGCAATGTCATATCTAAAAATATTGGGATAATCGATAATGAGCAAAGGCTTCTCGAGCTGGAAAAAGCCGGGAGAAGACATCATCTCTGTATTGAGTTGTTTCTCAGAAGGCCGACTCGCGCTGTGCTTCATTCCTTAAGCCACGCTCTCCACGTATCTTAGCTAGCTGGAGGCGAAACTTAAACATCTGCCGATATACACAGTATAAATAACATGGTAACAAGCCGCTCTTTAACATACATACAAACCGGGTAGTTTTGCCGGCGTTCTGTGGTTGTAAAAAACACGCTCGTTGTTGAAAACTACGATTTGAGACGACTTTTGATTGTTGCTATGCACGTCGTACCTATGGCGCTGTTGACTGGCTAAGGACACAACAGGCTGGAGAAAGATGAAACCACGTAGATATCGAGTTTATTAGACCACATAGAGCGGGATCGTGTGCCATTGGTATTAATTCTTAGCTGTAGATAGGCACACGAGAGGGTAACCTCAGCTAGGCCTCAGCCGCAAGGCGGTCGGGTGCCCGTGTTTTTTGTGTGCTATGTTCACCCCGTGGTGTGTGAAGCCCACGAAGCCGGCTCGCCGAGCTAAGACGCGGCTCATACCTCTCGCGCTCAGGCCGCGCCGTTAGTTTACAAGTCGGCCACGTGGGGGCAGTGCTGCGGACTCTGCTGCCTGCTGTCCAGCAAACCCATCAACCGATCAAGCGGCCGAGCGACAGCGGGCGCTCTCAGGTCGGCAGCTATTGTACACAGCCAGCACTGACTATGCGTGGCTGCCTATGCTGTGTACAGCAGCCGACAAAAAATCAAACAACTCTCCAGCCAGGCCTCGATTTCTGCCTGCTGGGCTGCGCTATATTCTAATCGACCGAATCTTATCTCATGTTACATAAAGCCATCAAATAAAGACATTTCATATGAGCACATGTAAAAAGGTAGAGATGTTATCTGATAAAAGTAAAGAGCATGTGACATGCATACATTAGGTGACTGTTGACAGGGGCTGATATGTAACAGCGAGTATACAGGGATCTGGGCAGTGTCGTTAGATTACAAACAAGGATCTAGCTTAAGAAAGTAAAAAAGCGATCGATTACCTTTTCTGTCGTCTGCTCCCTCCTTACTCAGTCCTGTCATGTGTCTCCTGTCCCTGCATGGTTACCTTGGATACCAGCCACACACACGTTCATGTCATACGTCCCTAATCTCACTCCACGTGGCTCTCAATCGTAGTAACTTTTCCCTCCACACTTTTCCGGTGGCTGCACTTTACATTAAACAGGTCGAGTCCATACATGCAATTTTCCCTGTCAATTCCCCTTTATTGTCCGGATTGACCTCCCCGTGTCATCGCGTGTCCTCCCAGCACACTGGCAAGTTTTTACCAATAATCCAATCTATTGAGAGGCCTCTGCCTGCCGCTCCCAAGCTGTTGCTGGCAGCTCACAGCGGCTGCCTGGCTCCATCGACTTTCTTCATCACCGGCCATCGAGCATCCCTCAAAGGCACATAAATCGTCCGGCCGTGCCCAATTATCTCCGATCGCTAGTTCCATCCACGGGAATTTCCCATTGGTTATCGGGCGAGCACAATGCCCGGGTGTCTTTGGGGCTGGTGGCAATCACCAGCCGGGAATCGAAGGGGATCTGCAGGAATTAAAGCCGGCCTTCTGCTGAGCTTGCATATTCTGGCGCTGCTGCCGGCAGATGAATTGAGTGGCATGTGTAAAGGGACTCCCGGCTATATTTTTCCACTCTAATAGACATTTATGGTCGAGCTCTTAGCTCGCTGAAGCAAATCATCCCCGGGAGATGCTGTAGCAGGGAAAGAGACTGCCTATTAACAAAACTGTAGTCAATACCAGGGCTCAAGGCTCCCATCAACAAACTTTTTTCTCCGGCCAAGAATTAATACGTGGGGGTTTGGTTACCATCATATCGCGGCAACCTTTAGCGGTCATCATGCCGCACCTTTCCCCCTCCCCTGCCGAGACGCGCCTCGCCATCGATGCGGCGATAATCGCCTAATCTGACATCTTGTCTAACACGGGCGGTGAAAGAGTTCGCGCATTACTCCGCACTGTTTACGGCCTTGTCTCCAACACATATTCACATCGGATGTTTTCTTCTTTCTTTTCCAGGGCCCAACTCCAACCAAAGGAGGCGCGGGAGGCAGACCTACACCCGATACCAAACTCTGGAGTTAGAAAAGGAGTTTAAATTCAACAGATACCTCACTCGTCGTCGCAGAATAGAACTGTCTCACATGTTGTGCTTAACCGAAAGACAGATCAAAATATGGTTTCAAAACCGGCGAATGAAAGAGAAGAAAGAGATACAGGCAATTAAAGAGTTGAACGAGAAGGAGAAGGCAAAGTCCTCTGCTGATTAATTAAAAAAAGTCGCTAAAACTTGAAGACTGAAGCACGAGTATATAGGAAAATATTATAATCCGTATGCTATGTGTGCGATAGACACATTCTCATCTGTATGTACTGATGGTAGATAGACATTATACAAAAGAATGAATTATGGTATCTAGTCGTTGCTTCCACCCATATGCACAATGAAGTTACATACGAAGATGGGGATGTTGGTAATTGCAATGTAAACAACTTGCACAAACATTTATCGACATGATCTGCGCATTCGATTCCCGACTAATTTATATCTGTTTGAAGGCTTCCAAGTTTGACAATAGCGTGAATTATAAGTGACTATGTGTGTTTGCGTAACGTTCTTTGTCTTTGCTCCTTCTCCGTTTATACTGGCTCTCTTTGGGCGTCTGTATCTACCGACTCCCTTGAGCCAGCTAGTGTCGACAAGATTATTGAATTGAGTAACCATTATGTTTAAAATTTAACATGGCTGCGAAATGTGACACGGTAGCGTGAATGCTGAGCATAAGAGAATACGGATCCAGCTTGTATTCTGACTTAGCGTTATCAGCCAGCGTTGTAATATGATATGTTCTAAATCGTTTCAGGTCAGCCGAAAGTGCTCTTCATTTATTGTGACGTGAAACCTAGACGTAGATTTGTGTTTTGTTAACCATTTTGTCTCGCCCTCTCCGCGTGTTTTATTTTGGGCTGTGTTTCTGATGCTTTTGTTGGGTAACGGGACTTCGCTGCTTCTCTAGAGATAAAACACTTCTCCAAATGATGATAGGTGGCTTTCAGCAGTAGAACCATGGCCAACAGTCGGCATATTACATGCTGTCTGAAAGATTGCTCAAAAGGTTGGTCTGTCCTCACTTTGTAGCAACTCTACATATACTTTTCGGGGTAAATCAAGTTCTAAATTAGGGTAAATGCTTTACATGACACTTTTAATTAATTAAAGGGTAATTGTGTTAACTCTCTGGTGTTAAGAAATCGTCCAATCTTCTACGAGGATGGAGACTAAAGCTTTTACAGCTATCCTCACAGATACGTGAAAAAGTCTTGACCTTTTATAGGATAAATTGACCGAGCTCAAGTGAAGTTTACAATTGTTGACTTGACTTCATGAGAAAAAAACATCAGCTTCTGAATACTTATATCTATAATTGTAACGGTGATTATGATAATGAGTAAACTACCTTCCTTGTAAAGTGATTATATTCGTACATATTGTGACGTGAACTGCAGTGGTGGTCTGATGTTGTCTGTCTGATCGTTGGTGTTAATGTAACTATAGATATAATCATTAACAATAATATGGTGGAATCAATCAGAGACGTGGGATTCACCATGACAGCTGGGTAAATTTCTGATACTTACCGCTTAATGGGTAAAATGCTGGTGAATTAAGCATCACTATCACACGCTTGGGGTAAATTTGGTGAGTTAATTAGTGCAGCTACGACACACCTTTCCAACAGTTTACTACAATTATTACTGTTGAAGTGTCACTCTTTAACCATGATTGACTGTGTCCATCTGTGTGTTGAGAGCGAACCGCCCGAATGTTACAGCACACATTTGTGCAGGGCTACTTCTGATGCCGCCTGCCTGTTGCTGCTCCTAGAAGACGCCTCAGGAGAGAGGCTCTCTACTTATTATCATTCACAATGCACAGCAAACAGACGAAACATGTCGTTTATGGGTTTCCGCGGCATAAAGGTTATTGGCGACTCTTAGGAAAACGTTTTCTTGTTTAGGGGCATTTTGTTTTGTCATGTTATGTAGGTTTGTTTGTCTTGTTATGTCGCTTGATGCTGTTTATTTGTGTGGAAATGGTTTAATAATTATTTTAAATGTAAATTTGTATATATATATTAAATTTTAATTAACGCTCTGTGAGATGTTTTAGACCTTATGACGTGACGCCAGAGCTGATTCTGGTTCTATTTATTATCGGTATTATGTGATAACACATTGACAGTTGAATCAGTCAATGAATACTGCCAATGGGAGTTGGCTTTAGCACACCACATAAAATCGAATATGATACCCAGTCAATCTAATCAGATTCACGTAATTGTGCCAACAAAGTTGCATATCAATTTTGTTCTGATGATTATCACGACCTATATGGTTTGGTTCAATAATCAAAAGTGGTTCGGACCTTTTTACTTGCTTCCCGCCCCTTTTTATGTTTAACGTCACCTTAACAACCACGTGTATACGCTGTTTAGCACATGCTTTGTAGGGCATCGGGAATCCCAACTCACTAGGATAAAGACCGTCTTACCTGATGCTCCTAAGATAATGCAAACCCTAGAGTGATTGGTTGTGATTTTCTCTTCTCTATTTCTCTGTTGGTGTTGCTGTTTGTGACAAGTGCGTGTGAGTGTGCATGTAAATGTATGTGTCCTTCTGTTGGAAAGATTCCACGATCTCCACTCTGGAGATCCGAACCCGCCACTCAGTGGAAAACAAGAATATGTCCTTCTTTAGCTATAGTTCAGAACCAACTTTACAGACGTGGTTCTCTCTCTTCTAGTGAAAATACAGCCGATACATTGTGTTCTTTATATGTTATCTCATTTCATCAGAAAAATGTACTCTACATATTTAACATAGCAAACTAAACTTAGAAGTCGCCGTATATAGCAGCTGCATTTTATACACATATCTAGCCGACTGGATATATCTAGATTTAAATACTATTTTATTTAACTTGTGAATTATGTGTTACATTGTACAGCCGTTCAATTATTGTATTGATTATAACCTTTAAGCGATCATTAAATTGCGTAGAATTGATAATAATGTTACTGATATTCAAATGTAACAGAATTATATTTTCATAATGTACAACCTGTCTAATTTGATTAGGTTTATAGCGAGTCACAAATTCCATTGTCAATCATTTTGCTTTTGCTCTGAACTTTAGATTAAAATTAGCCATCCCTATGAATAGCTACTTGCGCTGATAAGAAATTGAACTTGTGTGTGGATTAGGAAGCTTTTTGATCTTGCAATGAAGAATATTGATCCGACCACCCATACACAAAAAATTGAAACAGTATTTACAAGATTGATTATCGCAATGATACTTATAATGTCATGAAAATGTCATGTGTATTTGTACATTGTAGACCTAACCCTAATATTTCATAACTCTAGACATACGTGTTCTCCGTGTCTGCATCTATAAACATTTGTCACATGTAGTTTGAGCGCAGCCATCCTTTACATAATTTATGGCTGACTTGTCCTGGCCACGACCCGGACAATAGAATGGGATGTGACGTCAGCTCACGTGACCACCGGCCAGCCATGTAAAAGATAGAATAGTCAATCAAAGTACCTCATGAATATTAATTCATCAGGCAGGGAGTAGGCATTCGACTGTCAAAAATCTATTGTCATAGAGATATTTTTACTTAGTAGACAATCATTTTGTGATACTATGTTAATACATTTGTAAATAGTTTTACATGACCTCAATAACCAACCCAATGTGGCATAATACTAGTGGCTTTCATGTTTCATGGTTACGTGCATCTTGGAGTTTCGTGCGATAGTCGCTGCTAACTGTATTTCATGATATATAAACTCGCTCGTGTAAGTGCTGTATACTTAATGGTAGTGAACGGTGATTGATGTGAAATGATATATTGATTATGATTAATGGTATCATATTGTGTATTACGCTGAACTTGAATATTGTTATTTCTGTCTGCGAATATAGTGGCAATAAAGTGAAATTGATTAAAACAAGAATACTTGTCGATAACCTGTGTCCCTTGAAACAGATTCCATAGTTAGTTGGGTAACGTCTCATAAACAACTTCAAGCTAAACATCGCTAAAAGCAACAACGACATTAACTCCAGTTATAAATTGATTTCGCTTGAATTTGGCATATTGTCGAAGCGACATAAATTTCAGATATCGTTGTTGGACACGTGGCGAATTAAGAACGAGTCTTGGACAATTTACCGAGATTCCTATAATTTGATCATTTAGCATTTAATCATTTGACAAAACAATGCGAAAGAAGATATCATTTTCGGCACCGCTTATCATCGCATTAACGTGCTCATATATTTCTAAATTGAAATGAGTAAATATATACGACTACTTTCTGTAGAATCTTATTTATTTAAATTAGAGCTAAGATTTAATATGAGAAATCTTTACCATAAGCCTTGTAGATGCTAAAATTGATCAAAGTGACTATAGAGGATACACCTCAGCTTAAATGATGATTTCGCCAACTTAAGAACCATAGTTCATCAGACTAGCAGACCTCGATCTCAATCCATGAGGGTGCCCGCAGGAACACACAGTTACTTTCCGATAGTTTAGTTAAGTGCCGAGTGAAGAATCTCTTGCTCTCAGAGTTTACTTCAGATAACAACTTTGCGCAAGTTTACTTTCAGAGTGAGCGCTTAAACTTTTTCTGCTGTAGTTCTGAGCGCGTATATATATGTAGCTCGCCATAGATATCGTTCCGTTTACTCGAGAAACGGTGAGCGTGCATACTTCGATCGGTAATATTTAGCGCACTGTTACAATGCATTGTGGCCTAAAAGCATGGCATCTCCCCAGGAATGCAAAGCTTAAATAACCATGAATTCTATATAAGTTCTGTCTGTGATATCGATATGTCAGGAATAAAATAACATGATACATGTCAGGGGAACAGTGTCAGCTTATAATACTGGCTATAACGTTGCTGTATATCTGCGCCGTGCACGTCAGTTCTGCAGGGGCGACACGAACACATTAAGCAGCAGATATATATAGAAATTAGGTCAAAGGAGATCAACAGAAAAGGAATCTATATAGGTCATCAAAAGATGTAAAAGTAAATAGGTTGATAATGGGAATTATGAATCATCTGCTGTTGTTAATGATTTATTCGTTTATTAGAAGTGTTAATATTTTTAAAAATACTTGTATATGCAATCGGCAGCAGACACAAACGACTCGCGATTAAAAGGACAGCTTCAAAATATTTTCGGTTGAAAATGTGGTAACATAAAAGACGTGTTCAAGAGTTTGGTTCAAAAGTAATCTACAAGACGAAGACTAGCCCTAGACCGACCAGGTTTTATTTTGTATTTGAAACATGTTATTTAATCGAAAGTTTGACAGAAACCGTTTGCAACTATGAGAACGTCAACGATTGTATTTCTATGGTCAAACCTCGCTGATCGTGAATTATTTTGGTCACAGCTAAATTAAAAAGAAGTGATATACAAAAAAACGGCGGAACACAGTGATCCACATTTCATTCAACTAAAAATCAACGTGATTCCTTTTGATCGAATGATATAGGACTAAATGTTATTGTTGGCAAGAACAGAATGCCCAAAAAGGTTCAGCATTGAATGACTGTGGCATAAAGAGACTTAAAATGTTTTAAGGCAAGAGGTGAGAGCATTGACCCTAGTTTAATTCAACTCTACATATTCACCAAAAACATACATGTACCTAAACATTGGACAATTTGAACAATTAATAAGAGAGCGTTCCGCTGATAAAAACTATCATTGATATAACTGGAAGAACAAAACGTTTGCTATGTGATTCACCATTAAATAATCTGAAACAATGTTCCAAGATATTTTACATTTATTCAGCACAATATATCATAAAACGTCAGGTCAAAATTAAACAATTTCGCTATATAACTTTAAAGATGAGAATATATATCCGATATATTTGCAGCGCAACGAAAACGCTGTTGGGTATACATATCTTAGCCTTGGAAAGGAAAGAAATACACGCTTCCTCTGGACGATGGAAACGTTTGTGTTGGCGGTGAATTAGTGAAGATCGTCTCCATAAACATCAGGTTAACCTGCTCTTATCTCCCCACGACAGCTAAAGCCACTCTTAATTAATTCAAATTTACAGGCAACTTTGTACAGTGAAGGACCCGATGTATTATTCACGTGCGCTCTATCCTTAGAAGCTCGAGCATCCTTTAGGTTTAGAATTCCCACATTAAAGTTTCTTACGAGGTTGTGTCGCACCGCCCATAAATCAAGCTTTAAATTCGGTCAATTGATACCCAACGTTCATTTTGCAGAGTTTGATCCACACGATATAGCTTGAAGAAACCTGACCATATTTGGTGATAACATTTTCAGGGTAGTATCTCAAAGAACCTTTCCAAATAAATAGGCATCGAATTCACGATTTTGTCAAACTATTAAGTTACATTGTCCTCTATTTTTACCACCTAATATCCGCTGGCGCTCATATAATTTTTCTGACTATCTGCATGATTTCTTATCAGCTTCGTTATCGATGCTAATAGGCGAATACAGTTTTCAGATATAATGAAGTCTTATTTATTCATCCTTCTCATGGTAACGAGGCCCTTTACCAGCCCTGTGCACCATACCTTTCTGTGGAATCCAATTACTGAAGGAGGTTTGCCACATTTTCATCCCTGTTTTGGGAAATATTTGGCAGTTGTCAATGCATTTTAATGTAGCTCATTATTACTGCTTTCATGAATTGCCCATGAAAAAGACTTTTCGGGGACATTAGAGATTACGGTAATGCTGTTTTTCAGACCTGACTATTATCAGCACCTAACGTTAGACAAACCATTTCCATAGGTAACAAGCTCATCTACAGGGGAGACGCAGTTTACACATTTCGGGGAGAGCCCATCATCCAGATATAGCTACAGGTGCCATCGAAATTAACTTCATCAGCTTAAATAACATAAAAGCTTATTCATACACAGAATTTCCCAGAAGACTTCTGCAGAGAAAAATGGGGCAACGGTATAAGGCGCGCCATGTTTTCACATTTTCTCTTTAGCAATGTTTTTTTTCCTGGAAGCGTTCGCGACAAATATTAATCATGTGCTGTCTTACACTGATGATAAAAATACAATCGTTGGGATTAAGGCTATTGTGTGTCGTGTAGATTTATTTGAGAACTATTTGGCAAATCGCTGTATAAATTAGAGCGACCCGCTCCCCACATGCAGCCTAAATCCTGGCTGTCTTGTCGAACCGGGGCTTGACTGCTTTGAATTAGAAGCTTTTCCCATATACAATCATATACGGAGACATAATTTTACAGTAATGATCATCATAACATTTCAGCTTTGGCACGAGGGAAAGCTCTATGCCGGGCGAGCGCAACAAGTGTCAAGCGGTAAGAATGCGCCCGAATTATTTCATTTTAAGTCAAATAAATCAACTAAGGTATCATGGAAAGGAATTCCCTGAACGAAAACAAACAGTGCGGCGAATGGCTCTTGGAGACCTGTGTTATAATATACAATATTGCAGCCAATTGTGCCGCGAATAATGCAGAGCACTATGTCATGTGCACTAATAAATGTTATCAGGTGGGCAGAATTTACAGTGTAATAACTGTGTAATGGCCGGCATACTTCCTCATCTCCCATTCTGCAAAACATCGAATGTTAAAGATAAAAGTTGATTCATGTATCAGCGTCAAAAAACCTTCGACACGTTCATCACAGAGAACAAATGTTAACTCATCTATATTTGTATCAGGTCAAATTGTTATATTCTTCCTTTTGCAATGATAACATATTGCAATATATATTCCATATATGGAAAAAGTTCTTCAACTAGAAGGAGCGCATTTCTTTGCCGCGAATATATACTGCCCTATGCCTGGTCTATGCTTAGGGAAGTCATATTTGAAACTTTTATTTCACCAATTTGGATTGTAATGCAAATAAGAAAAAAAATATAAAATATAATACTTATTTGACGCCTTTTTAGTAGTAATATTAGTGGAAATATTGAAAAAGTATTTTTCATGAATAATACGTACTGTATTTTGAACTTCAGGTGCACTGAGATGTATTCGCGTCACGCATTAAAGGGCACTGGCTTGGCCAATGTTAAAGTAGAACTTTCAAACGGCCGATGCCCAAATATTCTTGGAAGGTAACCTCATTTACAAGTTTTAAGATATGGCAGCTGACCGCCTCGAAAAGTAAATGGTCGCTCATAAATCACAGAACACGTTTGCATCTTCAGATGTTTTTAAAAGGTTCCTAGCACTTTGACAAGAGATAAATTCAAAATGAATGGCTCGCAAGATGTACCTGAGGGAAATTAAATGTATGAAAAATTCGGACAAGCTCTCTTTTTATGAATACGCGGCTACCTGATTCGCTAGAAACAGATACGTGTTCGTCTCAAGGGGGAAATTTGGTTACATATATCATCTAGTGAACACGTTGTAAAATGAGTAATCCCCTGGATGACATTATTTAGGCATGGCCGGTGTCGGTCAGTCCATTCGGCGGCCTTGTGCAATGCTAATCTAGCCATTCCCCCACTCGGGATTTCATTCTAAGAAGCTTAAGCTCCCCTACCCTTTGCCCCATAAAAGGCAGCTAAAATTTTATCACTGGGGTTGTGAGCGGGACAGATAATATATGGGGCCACCGAATCTTCCTTATGGGAAATATTATGACTGCATGCGATGAAAGCTTTTACATTTAACATTGAGAACTTCTGGGCGACCCTGCCAACGAACACGTGTTGCCGATAATCACTTTTGGATGAAATCTATAAATCTGTAATTATCATACCAAGCCAAAAAGGGATATTGCTCACTAACAAAGGTCAACAGTCCTAGTGGATTAATTCGACTTAAGCGTAGGGTAATCCAATTACTATTCCAGAGTTAAACCTTTCGTCCTTACACGGTAGGCAGAGGGTTTAAAAGGACATGAAATACCCCAGCACCCTTGGTTGACCCCCGTCTGTATAGAAAGAAAGAGCGAGTTTTTCATTATCTTAAAATGCGTTCGTTCAAATATCTCCTGCTTTTATTAAAGTTTGCTCTTCTTTCTATTTTTCTGGTAGGTATGTTTGCTTGAAATCATTTTTTTCCAAATAAGGCAACTTATCTGAAAGTATATCTATATCCTGCTTTTATTAAAAAATATTTGGTCTACTTTCTATTTTTCTCGTTGGTGTGTTTTGTTAAAAATTATGTTTTCCAAATAAGGCAACTTATCTGAAGATATATCTAGGTTTGAACAGACAAAGTGAATTATCCAGATGCCCTTATTTTCGACCCAGTTCGTTCACTCCAGCAGCAGACATCAGCTTTCACAATCTGGGCAACAGGTGCGCGTCAGCAGGAGATGAAATAAATTCTTTAAAAATATGCTACGTAATCTAGATATTTTTTGGAGAATTTCGCATCGACCACGCCCTTAGTTTATCCAGGCAGCTGACGGTTCGACGTGAAGGTTTTCTCCAATATTTAATTAACGGCGATGAGGCGCGGTAAACTGAGACCACGGAAGCATTTACCCCCTCACTTCAAGTTGTACCCATTGTCTTGCATATCATGTCAGGAGTGGACGTCTTTTATACTCGAGGCAGTATGCCCGGGCTTTGTAAGATTAAACAACGAGCACCGACACACATTATAAAACCTGACGTTGAAGGCGTTAAAGAAATTTACTGAGAAGCAGCATGCGAATATATTTGGGGGCAAGGGCTTTTCTGCTTATAAGGTGGCGAGTGAATATAAAAAGAGCAGGCATGGACAACGCAAAATGGCGGCATTCTGAGCCCCCGAGGCGCGGAGGACGTACCCTCTGACTGATTATCCGAGCGGCAGGTATACCCTAAGAATAGGAAACGTTTTGGATAATATAAAAACGTGTTCCTTTCGTAGGGTTCATTTGCTGTTGGGTTTCACAACTTGGATTTGACTGGATCTGGTGTGTGAATGTATATCTTGTTAAGTTCTGTAATTTTTTTGACAGGAATTGCCACGCTCATGATGAGTTTCGAATTTATTTACGTGTTGTATTTAGGCGGTGAAATTAACTTTCGAGGAGCGCGTGGATTGGAATAAATCATCCATAAATTTGGGACGGCAACTTACAGAGATTGATAATTGTCCTAATAAGGAAATTGTGGTCCAAAAGTAGGATTATATTCATTCAATACACCATTTTAGTAGCGACTGCTACAATATCAGACGAATTTCTGCCTATGATTCTGAATAAGTAGGATGTTACCCTTGATACTATTTTGATAAACATCATTTTGCGTTTAGTTTCATCATCGGTTTATATCCTCTCATTGTTATGGTTTGTATTTAAGCAGAGCATTTCAATTATTTATTGTTCCTGCTGTTGACACGATTGATGTATGTCATTCTAGCTCTCTGGTTGGAATATTTCTATATGGCGTGGTATTTACACTAACTTACAGTTTTTTCTGCCACTATCAATTGAAATTGGCAATTTCTTTTTATTTTCATGTATTTAATAAGTTCTCCTAAACCTACGAGAAAATTCCAAATTCTTGATTATTATCTGTTTGTAATACCTCAGGATAACTTTATCCCAAAAGCATAAGCCATCTAGTTGCCATTGGCTGCTTGAAACCACGTGGTCTCATTAATGCTTACAGCAGTACAGCATAGCAAGGTGTGGATCCACGAAGCTCTTTACACGCATGAGTACAGATAGAGATACCTGTGCTGATCAGATTTCAATATTTTATTAGCTAGTAACCCTAGAATCATATCTCATGGTTCATTCATAAGTTTATATCCGTCGCCCTATAGTTCAGAAGAGGCTCTTGTGCAATGAACTACTTCTCTTGCTGCAACAAGTCCTCTTTGTCTTGCTGTGGCCATTTCACTTCGTGTAAGAATACAAAGGTGTTAGGCCTTGGTATCTTGTACGTTTCACCATGACCCTGCTTGCTATAAGGTCACGAGATGTGTCAAAAGACTTCACGTTAATACAGTGAGATGAAAAATGCGTGATTTGAAGTGATCTTTAAGTAGGTCACCACTTGACATACTCTTATGCATTGGTTTAATGCAGGATGTGCATTCGGGAGGAGCCGTAGAGAGTCGGGTCAACTAGCTGTAAGTTGTGAAGATCCCCAGGTATAATGGTAGGCCTCTAGTTTTTGAGTGACTGCCCTTCCTCTCCCCGTATCACATGACCTAATTATGCCGGGAATTAAGAATTTATAATAAACGTGGACAATGTGAATGTTATTTAGGTCAGACAAATTACGGCATTATCCCATCCAAAAAGTGATACCTTGAGTATATTTGAGAACATTAGTCTGTCTTTATGATTTCATTATAATTCTAAGTTGTAAATATAAGAGATAATGTAACAGCCTACATCACAAATCGTGTAAAGATGAGTTGACATAACGCAACAGATGATATAAGCGCAATTATTCAATATCGACAGTGTAATGTTACCTACATGTATATAACCTGGTAGAGACATTTGTGGTTCACACACGTGCGCGCATGTTTTGAATAGATAGGGTTTGTGATTACATCTGCATAGAAAGTCACTTGTCTCTATATGTGACCTGCATTAACGTGGTCGTAAATCCGCATCTCCACCACCATTTAGCTTAACGCTTAATACAAGACGCTGGTAGTTCAACGACGACCGGTTTTAAATAAAGTCCGTAGCACGACACACGTTCAATGTAGGATTCTTTATTAGTACTTTTGAGGATCAAGTGACTGATAGTCGATCTCAAATATACACGCGAGTTGAATCATGTAAAATAAATGTGTTTTACACGTTGCATTGTATGACAACTATACATACCCCTATGGAAGAATTGGTCCAAATACGTGTATGTTCTACTAATAACGAACGATTGCACGAACTGTTAACTATTTATTACTATTGTGTTGAATGTCAGTGATATCACAGAACAGCGTAACATAAGTGATTGGAATGCATTGTTTCCATGCTGGAAATAAAGTTTGTGAAATTTAAATTTAAATTGCAGTCTCAGTCAATATTTAGCAAACAGTTCACTGATCTGATTTCATTCATATTCGAACAGATTAAACAACAAGATCGCCCTTCTATACTGTATTACTCACTTTATTTAAATTGACTTTCAAACATGTATAAGCTGGCAACCATAATGAAACAAATTTAGATCATACGCCATAACAAACTTGACACACACTAGTAAGGAACCGCGCATTTTCTGAATGTTGAGTACTGGTTGAAATATTCCTGTTTGCAAGTTTAAACTTGTGGCAGTTTTATATATTTTGGCGGGATATACGTTCTAGCTGGAAAATAAGGCGACTATTGACAATGTATTCTCCCATCACCGTCACGTACGGGTCTTGTTATGATTGTGTCACGGTATTATCTTGGAATATTCTGAAATCGTCACAAATGCGGGACCGAATGGTGTCTTTCCTGTCTTTAAACTGTTGCATGGTTTCAGATTTGTTATTAACGTAACTGCAATTAAATAATGCTTTATTAGCTGAGCAGTCGACTCCGTTTTGAAGCTGACGCAGGCATCTGTCAATATACACGTGTGGCATTCGAGAAATAATTGAAGAATTGAATATTGTACGAATAAATGTCATCGTAAGTCAGCAAGCAGTGTTACGTAAGCATGGCATGTGTTCTATAAGGCTGGGTCTA
>JAXGGS010017230.1:1246-12045 GCA_035585475.1 Armandia brevis | reverse complement strand
TGGCAGCTGATAGTCCAAATCTATCAACTTGAGCACAACACGCAAAAATAAAAGCTTTTATCAGTAAACATATTTATTGTGTAAAAGCAACCATCAAAAATCTGCGACAGAAGTCAGACAGATTCAGTTTTATTCGATATAAAAAACACAATTCGGTGAATGAGCAGCTGAATCGGTTGTCTGTCTGTATACGCATCACCGATGCATCACCCGTCTCCCAAACCTTATTTACCGAGCGTCGAAGGAAATAAGCCGCATTCAGTCGCGAGCGTGGAAAGACACGATGTACTCCAAAGCCATCAAATATGCATCTATATACCCCCACATATATATGATATTGATAAAATGGTGGAAAAACTGCCGACGCCAATGTTTAAGTTATTGTTTACCACACGTAGGATTAGCGGCATTGATTTGTATTCATATATGCATAACACGAGGCGTATTGATGTACATTTTTTGGTATCGTACAGGACGGCGTATATCGCCGAGGTTTTTTGGGCGAGCCCTCCACTCTCTACAGCCTGACATATCATAAAGAGGGCGGTGACGAGCATTGTTTCGCAGCTTTCCCCGGATTACACTGTCTAAGCCGACTACAAACGAGCGATGCAACCCATTTATACCCGTCCCACCACCGTCGCCAGCCAATGCACACAGTTTGTTTGTCCTGGCTGCCGGTAAGTGTAAACATGAGACAATACAAATATATACGAGACAAGTCATTTGCAGCTTCGCTCGATAACTCAACTCCTATTGATCATAAGTAAGTGGACTTGGCAAGAAACAGTAGTTAGAATTCCGTCCCACGGACTGCCGGGTAAATATACTGAGCTTGTTTCCTAGCGTAAAACACATTCAATCAGCTTTGCTAATTGCTGATTTAGTTACTCGTCTAAATCGTTCGTTCTAATCATGAAATCGTCATCAAAGGGAGGACGGCGCATTCATATGCTAGCCCCATCCCTGTGAAGTTACGCCAGTGAACATTAAACGTATTTTACCGCGTTCACCATCAAATGATGGCTGCCCGTGGAGACTGGCGAGCCGACGGCGTTACCTGTTTAAAATACCAGCTCGTGTAAAAATCCCCTCGCCGAGTAAATAGTTTGACCCGAGCGCGGATCTGCTGTAAATTACCAAAGTCGGGTGGATTCGGGAGACATGCACGGCATGTAGGCCGGGGCGCTCGCCTTTTTATACACGGGGCCCGACCACCTCAAGCCCGGAGTCCTGCAGGCAATGAATGAAAATCATTTGCTGGCAACGCGGGCGATGCTGCGAGTCAAGGGTTCTCGTCAATAACACAGTGAAATACTGTCTGACGAGGGCTGGCCAAGTGTTTGTGCTCGCATTCACAAAACCCGGGTCTCGGCTACAGTGTAGAATACCAGCCAACCGATCGGGTAAGCGATGCTTAACGTCATTAGACATAAGCAATTAGGGGATGCTGTACTGGAAACGATCAAATATGAGGCTCGTCTGCTCGGATGACAGCTCCCGGTGTAATGTGCGGGGGCTCAAGCCGTCAGCCGAGCTTCAATCTGTAAATACTGGCAAATGCATTCAGTTTGTTTTTTGTCGGCCTGTTTGTATTCCGAATGCACGGGTATCTGACGCTGCAGCTAAAAATCTCGATTTCCCCGGTCTCAGAGGAAGCCTGGCGGTGTGATGTTCCCAAAGTTGGGACAAATTCTCATTCCATGCAGTAAAAGTAAAAAGCCCCTGGAATATTCAAATTACCCCTGTTGTATGCAGAAAACTTGTTCACATTTCCACAGCTCCTCCGAGAAGTCCCAGAAGTCTAATTTTATTTTTTCTCCATGCATTCCTTGTAAAACAGATGGCTCAATATCATGTGACTGCAGCCCATCAAGAGGAGAAGAATGGAGATGGGCTGTGAGAGGGAAGTGCCTTGAGTTACAATTCCTCCTTTCTTCAGTTGCAGCGGCCCTGCTCCGGAGGTGCTATTGAGGTTAGGGGTCTGAGGAATCGGTGTCCTGTATCCTTGGGTCTTCTCGCATTTCTCGACACCGAATCGGTGCCTGATTGAACCGACTATAAAAAATCGACGTGAAGCGGTGAGAATTAATAAGGAAACAGCCAAGCGATTGCGTTGCACCCACTCAACCAATGAAAGGTAATCAAACGTCATGATGAGCCTGATCGATATTTTCACGATAGCCTCTCGATGTTCCTCGGGGGTTTAAAATAGAACTCAAATGTTCTTGTTTTTCGCCAGATAAAAATCAAACATACGGGATAGGTTGGAAGGTTGATTGAAGAACGGGGAAACCATCACGGCCCGCAATAACAATAGGATATTATCGAAATGCCATTAGGTTTCTTAATGGAAACCGGTCCTTTCAATATCGCGGCAATAGTATTGCGGCGAGCACGAGTTTAATGTCCGGTGCTGCGAGCAGAGGGAGAGTAAAGCCGCAGCTGACAATTGATACGATAAAGGAGCCCTCACCATTTCCTAGTTATTAAAGCATGGAGGAGGGAGTGTCTGCAATATCGAACAGATTGCTTTAGTGTTATTAAAACTCGCACGCCGGGTATGCGGCGTAAACCTGCCGGGAAAAGAAGAAACAATTGCGTCAGGAGTGGCGGGAAATGTTGAGCAAATGTCGTCTGCTCGCCGATTCACATAGAGATATGGACTGGTTTACGTCAGACGAGCATTCACTCCACCAATAACCTTTGTTAGATTGGAATGTTTCGTGGATTACAGATGGTCGGAAACCGGTTCTACCTCGCCGTTGTTGCTAAGTTTTGTCACATGTTTTGTCAATGATGTAGGGAAAATGCCACGGATTTTCCATTTCACCATGCTTTAATTTCGTCGGTAAAATTGGTTACACAATAAACACGCCCAGCCGGTGCAGCAGGTGCTAAACAAAAAACAAGGGATCATCAACACGAGTTCCGGAGATGCGCCGTTAATCCTTATCTATGAATGATAGGATTCCTTAATTCCCTTGTCAAACCGGGGCTCTAACGCATGAGTTACAGCTATAACCGAGGCTACACATTGTCTGAATCCTAACTACATCTTAAAGCGTCATAGAATATTTCCCGACACGATAAGCTTGACGGATTCAATATCTCACCCCAAACGCGGGGGCGAAGGTACAAATTGAAGGGCAAATTGTTATAGCATCAGGAATAAACTTTCGGCTGTAAATCCATCTAAATCATGCAATATAAATTGATCACCTTGTCTCGCGTTTTACGTGTATGTTTTAGGGATGCAGAGAGCAGAGATACAGGGAGAAAGGTAGATGGACACGAGGGAATGTGATGGTGGCTGTGATGCCCCAAGCATGTGGTTGTATACCCAGAGAGGTGCCCTTGGACTGGCGGCTCCGATGTGCTGGTTCACAGTGCCTGAACCAACGCAATCACCCCGGGTACGAGTGGCACACGGTTTTAAGTAACACACGTTAACGATGCTGGGGAATCTGCTGAGCATCTCCCCTCGGCATACCCATCCAAACCGCTCTAACCCACCCCCACAGGCAGCCTCCACATAGGTGAGAAGATGGACAGCGAACTATGCGCTCCATATATCAATTTTCCTCTTCCGAGCAATCGGATTCTGTTCGTGCGTTAACAGTCCGTGGCTGGAAGGAGGCGTGCTCAGCTTAATGATAAATGAGTAGAAAACTAAGGTCTTCCAATTTACAGGCGCAGCAAGTGAGGCTTCACAGCACGTTTATTCAGTTATATTGTCCGTGCGCGAGGCCCCCTGCTTGAAGATTTCGTTCTCTGCATCAGTATCTCGCTGCTGATACCTGGCACAAAAGTAACAAGACCGTAAACACAGCGAGGGAAAAGTCGGCGCACTGAGAAAATAGTTTGCCTACAAATTCCGTCCTTGTTGACTTTTCTAAGACGCCTGTGCTTAGTTTGAACCCGAATGATGCTCGTTTCATGGTGTGTAAACAGATTTTGTGAGCCCAGGTGTAGGAAATTTTCGCCTCAATCTCGCGACCCCGAATATCCTCAGTCCAACAGGCATGGTTGTCTCAACCCATTCTCGCCAACTATGCATCAGCCAGAGGCAAACCTTTCCAAAAACATAAGAGGAATTCAAAACAGCGGCTCCAAGGGCTCACTTAGTAGGCGACAAAGGGTAGAAAATATATCTCATCACTGATATACAACGTGTAAAGGTTAAACAATGTCTAATTAATGAGTCACAGGTGGCTGCTGTGATTAATTTAATTTATGAGTTGGTTCGCGGGCGTCTGCAGTAATGTTTAGCTCCCTCAATGAGAAGTGATGAGTTTCCAATGATGCCCTCAGCTGCGGCAAATTATTACCATAATAAACCAAGACGCGGGAAAACGACATTGTAATTGACAATTTCCCTTCACTATAAACCTTGAAAAACATAGAGGTTGGATAAGATATTATGGCCCCGCAGGCGAAAGTCAATACAATATATTTTTTCAGAGCGACGCAGAGCTTTTGTAGCGCGGACAAAACTCACCGAGAATCGCGACAAATGCCGATATCGACGCGAATAATTTCATCAAATAACGACGTCTGATACTGAATCTTGCGCAAACTCTTTACAGGCGGAAGAAGGGGGGAATAATAGAGTCACGAGTCTGATTCAGTTATTATCGGCGGCCGCCTCTGTCTACATCAGACGAACACTGTCCTTGAGCGAGGCGCGCGTTCTGAGGAGCGCCGCAGTCGTCAGAGCAATCAAAGATGCCAACTCCGCGTCTAGCGATCGTCTGCCTACACAGGCAGCTGTGTCGGGGTATTTCTGTCGTCAGCTGACAGATACGCAGACATAAGAGTAAATTGTGATTAATAAAAGATGACAGGGAATCTCTCCTGGTTAGAATTCTGTCAAAAACCTGCCGGCAGCGGTAATCCAAAAATGAGCCGCTCTAAATGCCCAATTCTGACAGCACCAACAGTTGGTGATAATTGTGCGTTATGTTTTATGATGCTGTTCCCTGAATTATTTATATATTTTAGCAAGTGTGTGTTGTCACGAACGTTTTATGAATGATATATAAAACACCAGGCAGCTGTTTTGTCGACTGTTGTTTGGTGGTTCCATTATCTGCGACTGACGACTTAATAGATCATAGATATGACATTCAGGAAGATCAATACATTCGTGTTTTATAGGATGCTAATTGCTCCCACTGGGATTGAGTCAACTATGAGTGGAAAGCCTAGACGTGACATAGCCCAGAAATTCTCGCGTTCCACCTTAAAGTGAGCATGTAAAAGGGTGGGGGAATTGTGAACATGTACGTAGAACACCTAAGATACAGAATAAGACGTAATACTAAGTTGATTGTTTCCTTGGGGACATGACATCCCCGGCCTGTCGTGCTCAGGGTGTCTATACCAGGACGCCCCAAGGCTGTATGTGACAATAAAGAAATTGAATTTCCCCGAAAAGGAGGCTCGGGTTGCATGCACGACTCCCTGAATTTGTGTCGGTTTGGCGAACAATAACCGAACGGAGCATGTCCCGCCCGGCAAACAAGTCAATGAAATGTGGCCGTCCATCTGCGGGAGGCCGGGCCGTGTCAGCTGCCGGCCTTTCGTGATGTCCATTACGGCGGAGGACAGGGGTGGCTCACTTCACTCCTGTCCCATTACTCCACATCATTAAAGGCTAACAGCCCACAGGGGAGCCTCTGGTGTAAGTAACACCCCATCTCGGGCAGGGTTGGCCGGCAAGCGTGCCCGGGCTTTCTGGAGAATATCCCCACCCTCCTCGCGGCAACTCGGGCCAGACCTCGGGGACTGGAGAATGATGGTACCCGGGGATGCTGCTGAGCATCTAACACCATCACGCATCCACCAGCTTAATGCGGCCGAGATGAGAGTGTCACGGCCTATATGAGACCAGAATATCGCCGAAATTGGAATGTTCAAACTCAGCCTTGGAAATCGTGCCGCCGGGAATCGGTTCGGGTCACGCGCCAGATTCTCGCCAGATTCGCAGCATCGATGACGTCAGCTCCTGCCGGGTCGCCGACAGGTAATTGGTGGCTAATGTTTTGCTACACCTTGCCTCCTGCTGCCCATGCGGCCCTGATGTTTAATATTATCGGACTAGGAGTTATTTATCAATGTGGGTGTGGCAGAAATCGCATAATCCGTGCAAATCGCACGAAATCATTACGGCACGCCGCCTAGGAGCCGAGGCGACAGGAGCAATGAATGACAAATGAAGACTGAGGTCAAATATTCGGGCAAATTAGTATGACACGGGCCGATGTCGGTTGTCAGAGGTGGGCATTATTGCGGTGACAAGGTATGGACGAACTGTAATCTGTGTCGTAGCCGGTCAAGACTTGTGACCGATAGCTTTCATTTGCACATCATGCAATATCCTCAGCCCATTCGTTACCTCGAGACGGGGAGGACTCGAGTGTTCACCCGGGCAGAATATTAACCGCTCCCCCGGCCGAGGAGCGAGCAGGCTGGCAGGGGCCGAACGGCTTAAGCTTAGGTAACAAATACTGGCAGCGGGGCATTTGTTTCTTCTGCTGAGCTAAATTCGAAACCCTAAGAGTGCTATAGGTTCTTATCTAAAGGACACAGGCCCGCTGTAGGGAGAGGGCGAGGTATACGTAGCGGCGCACAAGGCAGGCACGTAGAAGGCGGCGAGTGGAGAGTTATAGCTTCTCGGTAAGCAGGAAAGAGGGCCAGCGGCAGACATATGCCGGTAAAATCACCTGGGAGACATCAGCCGGCAAAAGTACATCACTTATACATTTACATAATTACACGTGGACGCTTCATCACATGTGGTGAGAGGAGAGACTAATAAAGCGAAGGTCGTCTGCTGAAGGTGATTTAGCCCGGGAGTTAAGGTGTTTCCTCTCGCACGTGGGCGGAGATGAGGTGCTTTAATTCGCTGACCTCTCCCTCCTTACAACCTTTCGACATCACCGGTGATCCGGATTTATTTGTAAGCCGTGTTTGCACGTTACATTATGAAGGGAACATGACGCTTCACCTTTGCTCCCCACCGCTAAATTCTCTCCCTTATTGGATATGCCCTGACACGCGCATAATCACCCCCGATAGACAAGAGCACATCGAGGGCCTCGATTTCTACCTCTTATACGAGAGAGAACAACGTGATATCAGAAGAAGAGGGAGCTCGGTGTTATGCAAAGCGCATCCATTAATCACGTCAGACTTGATGCATTTCTTACATCTGCATAATTTCATGCTTACAAATAACCTTATTAGGAAAGCGTGTAAGCTCGTGTCGCGGTCCCTGCGTGATGCCCGCCCGGATAAGAACGGGCTCTCCCAAGGACGGCGGCTTTTTTACGGGCCGGAAAACCTTGGCGGGAGATTATTACGGGCAGACGACAACAAGTGGCGGAGAAGCGTGCGCGCGCTTACCATTGTCCCGTGATTAGGAGAGCTCGCCGGGTTCGAGGTCGTCCGAGAAATCACAGCTACCGACACGCGGACAGAATCAGACTAATGCCGCGCTTGATACGATAGCCGAGAGATACCGGGGTTAATTATCCTCAGGAAGAGAATGCGAATGACAGTTTGGCTAGAATGATAGATGCGCTATGGAGACTGTATTGCGGTTAATTGAATACTAAACACTCCGGGGACAGGGAGCCTAGTCTGGGCGTGTCGCTAATATTGACCGGTATTGACCACGGTGGTGGTGGTGGAAGTGGCAGCCACAGAGCTCACCATCGATTACCGAGCACGGGCTATCCTCCTCAGCTGGTCGACACTTCTGCATAGGTGCCAAATATCATGATGGCTTGAACTAACCGCGCACAAAGTCAAATATTAGTATCACAATGCTGCAATTTAGAGAACTCGTCAGCGATTGAACCCGGAACGCTGGTCGCGAATGTGGAGGGAATAGAATTGTGGTGATGGGAGGTGTACGAAGCTGGCACAGCTACTAGTGGACTGTTTACCAGCTACCAATCTGTATCAATAATACGAGCGGAAGGGGCAATTATCAGGGGAAATTCAGCTCCATGTCAGGCTATCAGATCTAATGGCTCGGCGTAACTTATGAGAGTAAAATTATATTGCTTCATAACTTCCAGGGTCACACATCGAAGTCTTATACACGCGCCCATTTATCACGGCAGTAGATCAAAGTTGCAGTTACATGGACAATCCTTCGGCCGCGCCATCCTTCAGGGTTCATTCATATTAATGTGGGAGAATATTGGCCCCAGACTCGCTACATTAGTCACCAAGTTCATCTATATACGGGGGTATTGGTGGTGCCTCTGCCGGCTAAACGATGGCCCTTTTGTCGGCTCTCTGGCATATCTTGAATAACCAGGCAGAGCATACACAAAATTGCACTAAAGAGGGCCACCGTGAAGCAAGAAGTGAATTAATTTTGCTTCACAATTACTTGAAATGAGGCCCGCGGTGGATATGTGCGCCCACAATTGCTACCAGCAAAATAAATCCGGCTCAATAAGATGAATTATACAACGGGCGAGCAGATATTCAGCTATATAGGATGGAGTGTTGGGGGAAATAAATTACGGCTGGCGTGTGCGGAGGAATTGCTTTGACACAGCTCTGCAGCTTTGACTTACACTGATAAGTCCGGGCAATACATTCCGGGCAGCCTCGTTCCAAGGTCTGTGACGATCTGCGGTTATATCAACTGAAATTCAACAAGTGAGCACGGAGCAGACCTCAGAAACGATCGTTAATATCGGCTTACCATTGGATTTTCTTGCCGCGCCACAGGGAGAAATTTGTTATTCACAAGTACAAGTATTGAATGTAGATGTCATTTGAGCAGCGCTCATTCCACACCCGAGTATCCGATTTGGCTCAAAAATCTTTATAAAAGGTATAGAAACTGTTGATACTCGAAACAGCTCTACACAAGAATCAAAGGCGTGGGAGGAACACTCTCATTCCAGTTTAAATACATGGATTTTAAAACATGTACATCTGTCTTCGCGAGATATCCTTATTTGCTTATTTGATGCACCAACAAGTGCTATATATCTATAACTGATAACATCATATGAGGAAGGTAATGGTGATGAACAGGTCAACTGGTGAATGCACCATTCTATGGGGAGACGAGTGGACGAGGGAATTACATCATAAAACCCTGTAGCATTATTAGATATTCACGCCTTAAGGAGAGACGATGTTCTCCTCAAGAACGTGATATCAACAGAAACGTTTCTTCGGATCAATAAATAACCTAGATTTATTCGGCGCGAGAATCAGCGAGAGAAACGAAGGCATGTCCAGATGAAAGTTCCACTAAATGCTCGGGATATTAGATGCATGAATATCGCAATTATCTCGAGTGGACATCATGTCCACTAGACTGACAAGATGTCGCTCCCACCGGATTACCACGAACCAACCGGGCGGCGCAAGCAAGGATTAATCAATCCATCCCGCATATTGCTAGATATTTGCATTATATGTGGGCGCAAATATAGGCAATGAACTAGAGCTTTTATATATGAGGATATATGAGTAATGAATAATTTTGTTCCTTGGTCAGAATGTAGTTAATTGTGGCCGTTTTGAGTTACGTGTGACAAGTGATTTTGAAGTCACGACTGGTGCACCGGCTATATTAATCTGAGGCGTACATTAAAGGGCGAGCGGTTTTAAAACAAGGCTAAACATGGCCCGGGAATGCATCACATAAACCACAGGGGCTTGTACATGGCGAAGATACGTTAGTAAAAGCAGCACGAGGAGAGAGGGCTGTAAATCGTTCTCCCCCAGCACCTGAGCTCTTTAAGGGGCCCAATTTTCAAGGCTACGACGAACGAGGACTGGCCAACAGCGCCGGACAAAAAGCGAGCAAGTAGTCTGCATGATCGAGCAATCCCGTCCTCGCTTAACACATGTCGGTGAAAAGATACGCTTTGCTCCGGCAGGATGTGGCCAAAAACAATCTGTGTCTGCAGGCAGGCGGTGCCAGTGGCTTGCTGCCGGTCTGACTGCAGCCTCATCGTATATATACAACGACAAGGACAACCACAGCATCGCACCACTCGAGGATGCACACCATAATAGGTGATACAGTGTCCTTCAAGCGTCTAACATGGTATAAATGTTTTCATATCGGTGTATAGCTATGTTAAGAGGTACTCACCCAGTAGGTCTGCAGCACACGTAAGAAAGAAGAATCCGCATAGTAAGAGCCGGAGGTGTGGGGTTTGGGCGGCCATGGCGGTTGCAGGCCGTCTAGATGATGAGTAGCTATTACATGTATCGTCCTCTCAGCACAGCGAGCTCCGCTCGATTGCCGAATGTGCTCGCCGGCGCCCGGTAGTACTGCCGTACCGCTCCGTGTGTGAGCGAGGCCGGAGCAGGCAAGCCGCCCGTGTGGAGCACCTAATTTCTGGAGAGGGAGAATCGCCGCGGGCACCGGATCCGGGTGGATGGGGGACTCGAGGGTTTTCTGCGCCCCGCAACAGCCAGACTTAAGCAGCTCAACGGAAACAGCTACCCGAGGTGGCGCTAGATCTTTCGAAATACAGGAAATGTAATTAACGTGACGACTTCATGCTCAAGTGCCTCTATAATAATAATTGGAATCGTAAATGTAAACAGCTCGTAGTTAAAAAACGGACATTCAAAGACATTTTGTCATAAGCCGCAAACACACAAAGTAACTATCAATATCTATTACATATCGATAGTGGTTGTATAAATGACGAATAACATGTTTATATTAATCGCCTAATATTTAATACCAAGGTTTGTAAAAAAGCCTTAATGATCATCAATCCGCCTCTAGCTGAATA
>JAXGGS010017119.1:14605-25797 GCA_035585475.1 Armandia brevis | reverse complement strand
TAGTTAAACCTAAAAATCGTGGGGTACCGACGATTCTAAGAATCCGTCATGTGCGTAAAAATCGCGGTCAAGATAAGTGAGCTTAAGTGAACTGTTTCTGTTACAAGATAAACTTTGTGTGATGTGTAACAATCAATTGATAGAGTACGATTCACCATATTAGTATACATGCATGTGCTTAGATTTCTGAAAATATTATTGGAAAGTTAGGAATTTTGGCGGTAAAGATGAAATCGTTGTTGGCAACAGAATCGTCGCCTGCCTGAAAGACCACAAAAATTTGCTACGTGACTCAATCGGCATGGTTACGATGGTGACGTCATTTCATTTAGAAAATACTATGGGTATTGAATCGAAAACTAACCTGTTATTCTACAGTAATCATAGATCATAAATTATTATTTGACAACATAAATGAGCGATTTAAAGTAGAAAACAATAACATTAATGTTGTCGAATTGAAATTTAAAACATCTTAATTATTCTGTCACCAGGATTACATATGATTAGTTATCCCATCAACAATTAATAAAAGCAAGCGATGCGCAATCCTTGCACTTTTAGCCTGCTTGATAATGTAATCTTATCATTCCGCTCTGCAGCCCATTATCCAGTGGCATTATCTACTTGTCTTCACTTCGGCTCTGTTTAAATAGCTATGCTCACTTTTGGCAAGGTTTAATCCTCAATCAGCCATGGCTGAGAAACATTTATCGTATGGATGCATTTTAAATGTTAATGTTTTTTCTAATTAAATACAAAACATATTAACTGAAACTATTAAATGGACCAGACACCATTCCTCCTTGTTACCAAGACTGTGCCCAGCTGGTATCTGAGGTGAGAGCGTACGATACTCTCCCCCAGCTATGCGGCGGGAATTCGAGCTATTTTTAGATGTACACACGCCGTCCTAGAATTTCCAGGATCTCTTATTACATCCCTCCGTCGTACGAGGAGACTGAACGATTCTGCGCGGTAACCTTTGACTCCATCTCCTCAGAGCGTCTATATAATCTGTGAATGTGTCCGCTTTCATGCATGCTGTTTTACAGAATTTTACATCCCCATCTCATCATTGGAAACTCTACAGTTTGGGCGCAATTCATGTGCATCGGAAAAGTGAGTATGATCAGTTATTAAGATTTCAACTAGGTTACTTAACTTCTAGGAGAACTTGCTTCATCATTTTTCATCTCACGTGGCAATCTTTGTTAGAGTTTCAGAGTTACCATGGCTACTGTAGCTACTGGCCATGGAATGCATGCTCAAATTTATGACAGATTTAAAATGAAATTCGGCATGCCATGATGAATATACTTTTAGTACAGATTGTCCGAAGTAAGATCATAATATGTTTGCATCAATTATTCTGAAATACGGATTGATTCTCAGGTATACGTGATTTTAATACATTTCAAAGAAATATAAGTTGTACATTTTACTTCGATAACAGCTGGCTCTTAGTATCTGAAATTACCTGCTCATCGCCGGCTCCTACCAAATCCAAGATGAACAGTATGGAAAGAGACCAGAGAGTCACCAAGCGTGCTATCGCTTATGACGATCTCTTGGTGAAACATGTCGGCGAATTCAGCCGATATCAAATCTATATATACTTCATGGTGTGTCTTGTCGCTATTCCCGCTGCTTTCAACAACATGGGTATAGTCTTCATAGCCGGCACGCCAGAGCATTGGTGCAGGGTGCCAGAGTTGCAACAATTAACAAACTTAACAGAAGCAGCTTTGAGAAACTTAAGCATTCCGAGAGATTCAGAGGGAGTGTTTGAGAGTTGTGCGATGTACGAGCGGAACTATTCCACCTGGGATAAGGATGATGTGACTAATTGTTTAGAGAGCGGGTGCAATGATAATAAGACGGTTGTTTATTGTCCGCATGGATGGACATACAGTGAGGAGGATTATCTTTCCACGGCTGTTACACAGGTCAGCAAGATTTATGATTTTATAGTTATCTCATTTAACAGACACACGTACTCGTGTAAGTTGATAAACTGAAAATATATTTATATTATTGAGCAATGCTCAAATTCAGTTGCTATGCCTTAATATCACTAACCGAAATATAATGTTTTTCCATTTCAGTTTGACATGGTTTGCGAGAATCGCTGGGTGCAGGCCACTGCTAAATCTCTTTTTATGGCTGGTCTCATGATTGGAGTGATTGTGTTCGGATCTCTGTCTGACCAGTAAGTACACCATCTGGTGATGAGATCAAACTCTCTCAGCAAGCGCAATCTGCAAATCTTCAGCATATTCTAGCGTTCCAATTTTAATAACATGTCTTGTACATGGTGTGTTGATAATGTTTAAATAGCCTCCAGTGAGAGAGGATCTTTCCATCTATCCGATTAGCTCGTAGTAAATTAGCCCGGCTGTGAAGGCTCAGTCATGTAAGAGAACAATCTCTGCAGATATCTGGCAGAACATGATATTCTATCCTTTACCTCCAAGCTAAGTATCAAGCTCCGGCTATGTACGGGTACCACGTAAATACCTTCCTCTTATCATGTACGGTGAATCAATATAATATCCATCATTGTTATTCTGACGCCAATGTCAAAATTTAAAAAGTGTTCATTGTGAGGGTCAGGGGTCCTCTCCGAGGCGCAAAATATCCTGACGTGAAAAAGCATGCGCTTCGGAGACCGGAGACGCGAACTTTTGACCCGGAATGTGAATATATCTACATTATACAATTGTACATAATTAAGTTTTCTACCAAAGCATTATTTTATGAATGATATAGGATTGGTCGGTTCCCCATATTTGTGATGTCCTCCACATGTATGGTGGTGACAAGTATCGTCCAGGCATTTACACCGACGGTGACAACTTTCCTGGTCATCAGGTTCTTCGTTGGAGCATTTACAATTACAGCGTATACAACAGCTTTTGTCATAGGTAAATACTGATATTTTATTGCCAAGCAATAATGATTTTATATGCGTATTGTAAAACTGATATTGTTAACTTTATTGCCTGACTTTTTCTCAGCGTTGGAAATGGTCGGACCCACTTACCGGGTACAAACTGGAGTGGCCTACCAATATTTCTGGTCTTTTGGTTATATGATGTTTGCCGCTTTTGCCTTCCTTGTGCGAGATTGGAAGAAGTTACAACTAGTAACTTCTATTCCAGCAGTCCTAGTTTTCCTACTTTTCTTGTAAGTGTAATATCAATGTTTAATAGTCGCCTACCAGTTGGATTAAGTGATCATTTGAAACCCCCTTGATACGTAATGTGTATGGGTTTACTTGATGGCCGTGAGCTTTCTTTTTACAGCATTGTTCCAGAATCTCCAAGATGGCTATATGTAAAAAATAAGGCCACAAAAGCAAATAAAATTATGCGGAAGATGGCATCAATGAATAAAACAGAGTTTCCGGACGCCTTTTATATCAAAGTAGAGGTAGGGTGGCATATTTTCATTGAATGTTAAAGAAAACTAATCTGCGGTTTGCATCAGAAATGTTTACAGTAGAATCAATTCACCCAAGCATCTACATTTGACATTCAGGAAAAGTCCCAGGGATACATTTGGGATTTGATTAAAACGCCAGGCATGAGACTTAAGACCATTGTACTATGTTATACGTGGTAAGTATATCGGTCAACTCATCGACGCTCAATATATTTTCCAATTTCCTTTTTTTAGTATGATATATGAATACACCACAATAACTTTTAAATTTATGGTTGTTACCTAGGTTTGTGAACAGTCTGGTATACTACGGTTTATCCCTGAACTCCTCTGACCTGGGAGGAAATGATTATATAAACTTTTTCATTATGGGAGCAGTGGAAGTGCCGGCTTATATATTCACACAAATCGCGCTCACGTTCTTGGGACGCCGCTCTACCCTCAGTGTTGTCATGATACTAGGAGGAACTGCGCTACTTTGTACACTCCCTGTGCCTAAAAGTAGTTATGTTTGACATGCCTTCAATTCGTATAATTTCCGACCTTGACATGACCACATTTCTTTTATCTATAGTTTCAATTTTATAATTCAATATATAAGATCCATCGAACAAGTGCATTATAGTTTTATAGTGATATCAAAGACACGCGTTAAACTATTCTTTGTTTGAAGGTATGAATACGCTGGCGGTGGGTCTTGCAGTGGCAGGAAAGTGCGGAATATCGGCATCCTTTGCCCTTATATATGTCTACACCGCAGAAATATATCCCACCACCATCAGAAACATTGGTGTAAGCACAGGATCTTTCTGGGCACGACTAGCCGGTGTTCTAGCTCCTTATATCGGGGAATTGGTAAGCAATGATATTTTGAACATATAATGTAAGTGATTTACGATTATCGATTTCAGCTAACAGTTTTATTTAGTAAAACGCCTACCGGTACATGCCTTTGATTCCTCAGAATATATAACTCACATATGAGCAGTGAGTGCTTCGATAACTTTTTTCTTTTATTTCAGACTGCCTACGGGTCGTGGGTGCCTCTGTTTTTGTTTGGAATTCTCTCGGTTTCCGCCGGCCTCCTCATCTGGCTACTACCAGAAACTAAAGGCAAGAAGTTACCCGAGACGATAGAGGATGGTGAAAAATTTGGCAGGAAACAGACTCCAATTGCATTGGTTACAGTCGAGAGCTAATTTTCCGTCAACTATACATGATTGAGCTTTGTCACTGATCAGCACATGTACAGCACTGATAATTTAATACCAATTTTGGTATAGAATTATTAATCAGCACATTTTATTTTATAAATCGCGGCCAATCACGATTGAGCGCCACTTACTATAGAATTAGATTAGGTGATTCCTGTAAATCCATTTGTACTGTTTCAACTAAGTAAACCACTTTATTCTGATGCCTCCTTGAAAACAAATGAGCGCTATGGTCGGAGCATGTGTGACACAGAATATGTGTTTTTATGACAGATTTGATGATGTCTAACTTTTAATAATGAAAGGTTTTTGTCAATATAGGTATTCTTAAATGTATGCTTATTATGGACTGTAATGCTTATAATATGATTTATTGGTAATTAAATGTTCTTAATTATTCCTGTTCTCGGAGTTTTATCTTAACAACACCTAATCATGTGCATATTTGAACTCTAATGCAACTTCGATTCTGTGAACGCGCAAATTGACGGTGTCATTAAAACGATCAATGTGAAGAAAAAATACTCAATATGATAGAGAAATGAATTGTTATTTATTGTCTTATGTCTTATTACAAATCGGGGTTTTAAGCCGTTTGCATCCATACAATTCCATCTTGCGTCAGAAGCATCAATATTATTTCAGCAGAAGTTCGTCAAGCACAAGATTTCATAAATAGCTGCGTGAAGCGACACCTGACTCATTACTCGTTATTTTGAATTGAAACACAGAATCATGCGCACACGAATATCCAACTAATATAATGTATTTCGTGCGCAAAAATGAAAGATGGGAATAGTATTGACAGTATCAACATCTATAGTCTTGACGGTTTATTATATGGGTGGAAAGTCGCCTTCATCTAGGTGGTTTTTCCCGTCCCAGTCGCCGGCGTTTCCAACCTTTAGAGAGGAGCGGGTTAATCATCTCACGTAAAATCGAAAATTTACGAAGGAATATTTAAATGCCTGAAGGAAGCGAATACAACGACAACTGCTACGAGAAAAATACTGCCTAAAACGCTGGAGCTGCCGTTATTGTCTGGGATCTGAAAGAAAAAACGAACCCTGAATCCGATCCGGAATATTGAAACGTCATGCTTTTCAGTAAACCTAGTAGTACAGTCTACCTTAGCCATTATACATCAATGGCTCATTATCAGTTGCGATCATTCTCAGTTGAACAATATCAAAGAGTGATTTGGTTAGAAAAATAAATTATTTACAAATCAGTCAATCAAAAGGTAAAACCTACGAAATCCCCATCAGTTACGTCGTCAGTTGTATCCATCATATCTGTTGTCATGGCAGCGGAGTAACCTGTGGAGAAACCAAAGAAGTTGGTGAAGATCACCTTTTTTATCTGCATCGGCTCCTGCTTGATAAACCAATTCCTCGTGAGTGGTGACCATATATAAATTGTTTAGCGATACGATGAATTGATTAACAAACAGCTCATGCGGAATAATTTTCATGGTTGGAAGTTACATAAATTTAAAATATATGAGGATAAGGAGCTAGAATGCGCTTTGTACTTACTGATGAATACTCCGAGGAGTGCAAAAATTATTGTTCTCTCCATGCCCTTGATCTATCTGTAGAATTTGAAAATACTGTTATGATCGCGATGCCTTCATTCATTTCATCAAAGATCTTAGATTCATATGTTTATCCGTTTTGAAATAAATGGTGGCTCAGCGATTCCTCTCACGCAAATGTTCCGAATAAAGCATACGTTCATAAATTACAAGACTTGGCCCTGTAAATGGTTCGTACCTTTCACTTATCCTACCTGAGACTGACAAATTATCCGGCCACTAGGTATAAATATACCTAGGTAGGGGGAACGGGGGTGGGGGAGGTGTGTCGCTTACCGTCACCGATCATGTTTTCTATGGCGCAATGCGGATGTTATTTGCCAATCAGTTGTGTTTTAATTCTGTGCTCAGCAACATTGAACAACAATGCTGGCTTTATTTAGATAAACGCATGGCTTATATGCCGCCCGGGATTTGCCGTTGTTCGTCAATTCCATCCACGTGTGGTGCGTTTCTAGTAGGCCCGTCAATTACGCCCTAATTCGATGTAAAACTATGAAAATTGACAAATTAGCTACACATGTTAGTGAATAGGACAAACCTGTTTTAGGTTTTAAGGCTTACTGGAACAGATTGGTGGTTGATTAAAATGCAAATGAAGTAGGGGTAGCGTAACGTCCTGTTGCTAATTGACAGCACGGTTGGTGAAATTCGAGCCTCTGTTTCCGCATTTGGAATGTATGAATTTACTCAATCGACTATGATTTGATGTTGAACTGACACGAAACCTATTTCTGTGAGGCACTTTTTCCTAACATAAATCTTACGACCAACATATATTCATTATAAAAAAGTGTTAAACTTAATTTCATGTATGTCTTTTGCTACATAATTAATAAATATAATATTTAAATTATTTTAAAAACAATATTTGAGATATCTTAGTTTGATCATCGAATAAGGAGGACACTATTTAATATCATGACCCCTCCAGTAAGTTGTTCGAAGCTTGAAGTATCGATCCCCGACAAAGTCAAATTGAATTTCATGATCCACCGCGTCTCTATTGCCGAATAGTCGAAAACATCTCAATGTAATCCAGAATATAGACATTTTTTAAATTGAACCATCGAAAGAAAAAGTGTTTTCTTATTGTAAATGATCTACTTCGAATCAAAGCTGAAACTGGCGTTTTCTCTTTTCACATATTTCACTGCTGGAAGTCTGGAAATGTTTAGTCGGGGATAGGCATGCATGACTAACTTAGTAGCAAATTTATAGAATGATAAAATACCACCACAGTCCTCGGCGGGTGAGATTATCATATGTTTGTTTAGTCTGAGTTCAGGTGGCTTTTTGATATGAGCTTTAAAATTGGTAAATAGATGATTTATCAGAGTTGGCTTAACTTCTCTGAGTTTGGTTTAGTTTTAAAAGTAGCGTGTAAGCGTGCCGGATCATTATTTCAGCCTACAGATTTCAATCAACTAACGATGTCCTATTTTATTGTTCAAAGTAAATTTACATATTATAAATGTGCTTCATTGATTAAGTTTAGATTTGTTCATGTAAAGTAGATCAGAGTATCTAAACACGTATTGTGGTAAATAATCGGTCCCGCCGCCCTTCATAATGACGCTAATTCTGTGACGTGCTGATTGTGACGTACGTGTCGGCGTTACGTTTGTTGTGACGTTGTCCAACGCAACGGACTTGGAAATCAAAGTTTCAGGAGGAAAGATACATGTTTTGTTTTTAATTCCTGTGTCTACGCTGTTTCAACATTTAGATCACTTCAATGCACAGTAGTGACCATGGATCCGTTTTCATTGAACAAGCGGAAAAAGAAGCAGCGAGACTCCATGATGGTCGGCATTTTTACCGTGTGGGATTTGGAAATGTTCGACAAGCCAGAGAATGTGTTCCGACGTAGACTACTCAGGAATCCGACTTATCCGTTCGTCGAGACCAACCCGAATGTATACTTCGTCACGGTTCCTCCGGCCGGAGTAGCTCTAAGTGTCGTCATCTGCTTCGCGATCTTCGTCCTCACCGTCATCCTCTACAGCGATGGCGAGATCACTGAATACATCGTCTTTCCCATCGTCTCTTTCCTAGGCTTCCTTAGCAACGTCTGTGTTAGCTGGCAACGGCGGACAATTGTACTGGACAGCAATAGTTGCAGGTACGAATTTTACCGAGGTGACAACCTCATTTACCACGGCCACTACCACAACATCTACATCCGACTGAAGGGGCATGACTCGGGAGGAGGGGACACCTACTACAGCGTCGTTCTCGATGGCTTCGAGGTGGACGAAATCCCCATCACCGCCGAATCCACACAGCATGATAGATTGGCTAAAATGGCCAGGAAACTCGCCACCCGACTGGACCTGAATTTTTTTGACTACACCGACAGGTCTCGCCACCACATGATCACCCATCGCTGTCCGTATACTGCTGGGCGCGGTCATCTGGTCGACGAGAAAAACTTCCGCCATAGTGTCGTACTCGCCACAGGGCCATTCAAGTTGATAGCAGAACCAACCAAAGAGGACGGCTTAGGCTTAGGCTTCATGGTTTAGGGTGTCGCGAGTTTGTGTCGATAAAGGTTCAAATTCGTGTTTTAATGCAGGGAACGCCGACACAAAAAAAACATTTCTCAACATCAAAATGGACACATTCATCAATGTGTTCAGACGAAATTTATTACCCATATCTTACAAAATACATACAATATATTTACATGTCTTTATTGGACAACGCAAGTCAATTGACCCAACCATTAAAGATATAGCCTGGAACTTCACAGTTACGGCTCGCAACTGCTTGACCAATTCAACAAATGTTCATCAAAGAGATATATCAAAACGTAACAAAGTGATTTTCTGGATAAAGGCACCTAGGATAGTCTAATTGGTCTTGTATAAACAAATCAATCGTACTTTTGTGAATTTTAACACACACTCAATTGATTCATGATTGATTACTGAATGTGCATTCTGAGATAAATGTTGTCGTTTGTTTTGTGTATTCACCAGTCTAAGTTTGGATTCATCAGTCTAAGGTACAGATATAGAAATAAATAGATTCAAAGGAGAATTGTCTTTAAATATAAAGTTACATACGCATAGTCTATCACAGAATCATTTAAAATGGACGGAAATCTTATGCTTTTCGTGACTAACTTTCGAATACTGATTGCAAACATATTTCATCTAAGCTACCCATGTCGTCGTGGGCTCTTTGCCCTTTAACTGGATAAATGTTTCTAATTTGAAATCAAAGTCGATCGGCCTGTCCTTGGGTTCCCTATATTTTTTACTCATGTTGTCGCCGAGATACCTAATTAATTCGCAGGTGTCCTCAAACTGCCGCAGTTTCTTCTTATACTTCTTTCTCACGTATTCAGAACTTTTAGGGTTGTAGGCTGAAAATGGGTATACATATATTATTCAACACGTGAATATAAACTTATTGCGAATTAACCAGCAGACTATTTATAATTGTTTACCTTTGAGATGGTAAGCCATGTAGACGAGAGCGGACTTGGACGATGTAAGGAAGGGATATTTGGGTTTGAAATTGCCGGTAGCAGTCATGGCTTTGGTGATGGCCTCGGCTGCGGTCTGCTCCATGTAACCCAGCATTGGCAGATTTGTGACTGGGATTGGTGACTTTTTGGGCGGGAGCTTGTGTGGCAGCGTCAGGTTCCAGTATTTCTCGGGCAGACGCATAAATTTCAACAATTTCTCCTCTGACTCGAAGTAGTACAACTTCTCGCGGTAAAGCACAACCAATTCTGCGTTTCCAGGGATAATCGCTTCATACCTGAAACAACAATCCAAATTCGTCAAATCAAGATTTCTAAAAAGAAAATCCCAAAACCATATTAATTTAGGAACATTATATTGAGAATTTTTAAAAGGAGTAATCATTTAATGTATTCTGAAAATACGCCTGAACGCACTCAACTGAGATCAATCTACGCCAGTTACAACATACCTGCACTTCCCGTCAAGGAAGGTAACAGGACAGTAGCCCTGCAGCTCGACCTGCTTCGGGAACATCTTCTTGGCCTCATCACTTGTGATTCTTCTGGGCAGCATCTCTGATGGAGGAAGTTTTCTAGGAGCCAGGGGTGGAACGTACTTTTCTGGCTCGTCTAGGAAACTCTGTAACTCTTTCTCTCCTGCCAACTTGTAATAGTGACCTAGCAAAACATCACAAAATAGTATGAAGGAATTCGTAGAATTAAATTAGAACGAATTGTTATAAGATGTGTAGATCTGATTCCCCATTCAAGTTCATAGACACGCAACGAAATATATCTTATGCTAATGGTTCTTACCTCTGAATTCAGCAGCGAATTTGAGTGATTTGGATGTAGAGCAGTCGATCAATTCTGCCTTATCCGCCAAACTAACTGGACAATACTGTCCGTAATCACCCAAGCGAACCTCAAACTCCTTGGGTGTTATGCACATGTCAGCTATCGAAGCCGCTTTACCTGAAATCACAAGCCAAATCAGTGATACCTCCATATATCTTCATCGATTTTTTAACCGCATCAATAAGTCAATATTAAGTATATTACTATAGATTATTAATGATCCTACCTTCGGTAATTCTTTGTAAATAAGTTTGTATTTGCATGACAGATCCACTGGAAGCTTCTAGGGCTCTGTTCCAAACCCACCACTTTGATCTTTCTCCTTGGATGGTGACTAAGTTGGCGTGTTCCTCTTGGTACCAATCTCTCACTGGCGCGATATCCTTCTGCCAGGCCGCAAGTCTTATAGCCAGGATCTGCGCGCTGTCGTGCATCGGGAACATCCTGCGAATTTAACAGTGAGTTAATCCATTCATAATACACTGACAAACATTTAAATTCGGGAAATTAACATCGCAATTACCGTATAAGTACTACATTACGTTAGTTTCACTAGATATAATACGGTAGTAAAGTACCATTTCAAATATATGCACAT
>JAXGGS010017119.1:3319-14505 GCA_035585475.1 Armandia brevis | reverse complement strand
AGGTGTACTTACTTATCGTCGGAGTATCTGTCAATGGTTGCCCTGGTAACAACTTCCATGCTGTCTAGTGTTAATTCTATCACACGCACCGGAATAATCGCTCGCTTAGTCATCAGATCGACCTGCTTCTTAGAAACAGGGTATCCGTCCAAGACAAATCTAAACATTACAAATTTGACAAAAGCATCAGCATGAGAAAGCACTTTATAAGTAGGATAATACCACACAAATCAGGCCCAAGTCTATATATCCATGCCTTTCTAGTTTAAGTTGGGCGAACACATTTCCATGTTCCTGTTTGTATTCCAATACACCTAGTACTGTAGATAATTTCTCTTACCCTCTGGTTTGACATCTCATGTCCATCAGAGCGACCTCCAAACACTGGACGGCCAATTCGTCAGGTACGACCATGCCCTTCCACACGTGCGCTTTCACCATCAGAGCTAAGCGTGTGCGAGGCTGCGTGTCCAGCACAACCCTGATAGCTTCTCCGATAGACAACCTCACCATGCCAAACTCATCAGCAAAACGCTTAGCAACTGCAGAAAAGCAATTATAAGATTATAGGCGATAAGGATGAGTATGTCAAAAAGATAAAAAAAAAAAATTATCCAATCGTGTGACTTCCTTTACAATCATTTAATAATTGGACTCTCTTTTAAAGAATGTTGCTCATTATTCAGATTTGGTAATTGGTACTTACGAGTTGTTTTGCCAGATTTTGGAGGTCCTATTACAGCCACACGGACTGGCACCACAGGTTTAGGAGTTGGTTGGTTCAGATAAGTGAGTGGATCTTGCATGAATTGTTCCCTGTTTTGTTGGGATGAGAAGAAATAGACGTGTTGCCTGTAGACAACTGGGAAGCTGGGGTAACCAGGTCCATACATAGGCTGTATACAGTCTCCCTCAGACAACTGCAAGGTAATGGTATATGTAATGAAAGGGTGTTTTTACTATCGTGAACCGTTACATTAATTTCAAACTTTATGTATAAACATGGGCATGTGACTTATTGCGATCATGGTTATCAACTAACAACATACTTTAAGGAACAAGGATTTACCTTAACAGGGTCCCAACGACCGAACCTACTGGGTTGTTTATAACCTGTCTGTAACATGCGCATGGCTAACCTCTCGTGCACGGGGTAAACCCTCTCATATATGCTGTGTCGGTAGGTGACGACTGATTTCAGACGTTTTGCCAGGGTGTATCTGACGATGTGTGGTTTTCTGCCGGCGTCCAGCTCTACACGCGGTACGAGGAGCTCCTCTAGTTTGTCCTGAACAGCAGCTAGTCTATTTGTGTCGTTATCATACACCTCGTTTATGTCGTTTGTGAGGCGATCGGTAGCATCCTCTTCGCTCTCTTCCTCGTCCTCCTCTTCTTCCTCCTCTTCGGCGAACTCATCGGCAAGAACATCTTCGATATCGTTCTCCTCCTCCTCTTCCTCCTCCTCTTCTTCCTCATCTGAGTTCTCCTCATCGCTTCTGTCCGCTCGCTCCTGTGCTCGTTCAGCCTGAAGACAAAAACAACAAATTGTAACTAGACACACAACACATAACTATCAATCATTAATTATGTTACTCAGCTTAGCCAATATGACTTCAGAAGCAGGTTTCGATACTGGGGAGTCATAACATGTATATATGTCAATTCATATTTAGCACAGATGAATTATAAGCTACAGTTAATTACCTTTCTGGTGGCAAGCTTTTCGTCTCTTTCTTTCACCAATTCTGCCCTTCTCTTCGCAATTGCCAGTTCACGCTTCTTATCCTTCCTCTCTTTGATTTTGAGTTTTCTGGCGTTCTTCCTGTCTCTCTTGGCTTTCCACTTATCCATCTTTGGTGGCAGGATCCTGCCGATGACGTCGGTATCCTCCACAGCAAGGAGAATTGCTGAATCTGGGAAAAGTCCTGATTCCGCCATCCATTGAGCTTCATCGGTGGTTCTTGGGAAACCTTCCAGCACAAATCCTGTTGATCTGCATAAGGAAATTATAAATAATTAAGCATACCTATTGGTGGTTTTAATTCTAATCGTTATCATGGTGCCATAAAATGGAAAAGCTTTTTACTTGAATGGTTCTGCCTTCCACCATTCTCCCACGATCTTCTCATACAACTCGTTGGGTAGAGGCTCATCCTCTTTGAGATACTGGATAATGGCTTCCTCTTCCTCTGTATACTGAATTTCTTCCTCCTCTTCGGACTCCTTCTCTCCATCATCACCAGCAGCCGGCTCTTTCTTTTCCGGCTCTTCCTTCTGCTCCCCCGCTTCTGTCTCCAACTTTGTACCATCTGGGTTGGTGATGGCTCCTTCCTCTTCCCTGTAGACACAAATCAATTGAATTCAATATATGCTTATCGTATGCCAGAAAACGGTATACCCGGTAATCATTTACCCGTAAAAAAAGAAACGATGCATGTAAGAGACCACCAAATAAATACAAATCTTACTCGTCTTCCAATTCTTCCTCTGGTTCTTCTTCTTGTTCCTCCTCGAATTCAGGTCCAATCTTTTTCTTGGTCTTAGCGATGATAAGTTCCTGTAAGCGATCCCTGAACTGAATGTGAAACAGACCGAGCTTCTTTGCCAAGTGTCTTCCGTGGAGGCTTTTTCCAGCGCCTTTGGGTCCGAGCATCAGCAGACGGATGGGAGGCGGGTCGAACGGTTTGTCTTTTGGCAGATATTTGGTGGGTTCGGCGAGGAACTTTTCCCTTGCGTCTGATGTGGAGAGGTAGTAAACTCTCTCGCGGTATTTGGCGGCGATTTCCGGGTTACCAGGAAACAAGATTCCAGTCTCTTGCAGTGCGACTGGGCAGAAATAATTGACATCTCCAAGCTGTTTCTTAATAGCTCTATTAGGATCTTCCTCCTAAAATAAATAAATTTGTGCGGTTAGACAATGCGACTGATAAACGCTTGGTGCATCTACACATCCATGACATTCACACAAGGCGGTGCAAAAATTCAATTGTTTAAACCATCCCATTGTCAAATTAAATACTAACATATGTGATGATACATCAACTGTACATTTTATGGAAAAGAGTGCGATAAATCAGTCTTCTATTAACAGTATAATGTGTATATGACAACCCAGCCACCATTCATAATTTAAAAGTTTAAACATTGCTTCAAAGAACCCACTACACTCGAACAAATATTATACTGACCCCACGTCCGTCCTTTTCATCATAAGAGAAAAGAGAGCAATTATATATAATAAACACATCTCCAGAGTATAGTTTGAGTAGATGATCATAAGTTGAAAACATTACAGTGCAGTAAAACAAACCTCTTCGGCTTCCTCCTCCTCTTCCTCAGCCGCATCGTTCTCAGCATCCTCCTCCTCTTCATCAATGTCCATCCCTTGCAACTCCCAACCAGCGTAAGCCAGAGATTCTAATGCGGAAGACGAAGACACATGATGCATCTACATTTACTACAACGCGTGTAAAATATTATCACTAGTACTACGAATACTTGTTTGCTAACATGTGATGTGGTTCACTTCTTTGCTTTAATCATGTTTCACTTACTCTCTATGCCCTTGATGGACTCTTCCATGACGCTCTCCTCGTCGCGTGGCTCCATCGGACCGTCATCCGGTCTCACGACGATATCTATAGTTACAGGCTCTAGCGCTGTGGTGCCAGTGATCACTGCCATACTGTTAGACCACTCGCTGTCCCAATTCTTCCTTATATCTCGCTGTGCCTCCAGCTCTGGGCCCTCTTCTGGCATCTTCTCCTAAATTCGTGAAACAACAGAAGTAATGACGATCGTTATATAATTGCGGTCTAACTAGTAGGTGATACAGCGACTGCAGGTAAACATTGTACGTTTAGGAGTTTACTATTATAGGTAGACCTACATGTTCTGGGATCTCTGGAGGTGGGGTAGATGGCGCAGCCTCCTCGACTTGAGCAGACGGTTCGGCAACTGAGGAAGAATACATGTATCAGTAAATGGTGAACTATTTGTACAGGTACTATTAACAATTACCGGTGGCACCTATATATGTAATATATGTTGTATCTAACTGACCTGATGTATCAGCATCCACAGAATCTGCAACGGACTGAGTGTCGTCTGGTTTGAGAAGGTTGTCATCATCACCAGCCTGAGACTTCTTCTCATCTTCCTCTTCTACAATGAAAGTACCAATGCCATTGTTAAAAGAAACGCATTAATTCATTCTCTTAATATTATATAAAATCAACATTTGAAATTAACCGATCGTATCTAAACTTAGCAATACATGAACTTTAACATAGTTGATTTCAAGCAAAGTTTAAGCCATATGAAAGAATCAATATCAAGCAATTAATTTCTCAACATAAACATTATCAAGATACATTTGTGTTTTAAGTGGAAATGAACCAAACTAATTGAGAACAAAGGGCTTACTTATAGATAAATAATACTGGAAATAATCATTTAGGACTGTCGTCTAAAAGAGTGTCTACGGAATCTAACGGTTAAACTAATTGCATATGACACTCTCACTACTTACTGGGTTTCCCACTGTCATCTGAGAGTAAGCGGATTTTAAGAAAATTAATATACATATTAATCTACGCAAATGGGGATTCTGTATAAACTACCGGTAGTATCAGTGACCAACACAGGGAGGATATTGTATGTACCGTGAGATGATGAGGTTATGTATGCTAGAATATTCATATGCAATTGTTAGGTTTGAAGCAAAAGTGTTCGTAAAAAAAATCCTTATTCAAAATAAAAGTTCATTTTCCGTTTCTGTAGAAAAATGACATACAATGTACACACGTACATGTATTTCCGATGTTCACCAGGTGTTAGAAGCCTGTACATGTGTAGTATGGTTATTTGGGTATGTGCATGCGGAGAATAAAATAGATGGTGGTCGTCTGCTGAAGGTTTTACAGCTATTTTTTTCAGGCGAGAAACAGCTTATATTTATTTATTTAATACCTGACGCCTCGTCTATTTTAATCTCTGGTGTTTTTCCAGCAATACTCTCGGTGTCTACACCAGTGAGAACGCTGCCAGTTTCTGTGTTTTCTGAGAGAATAATCAACCAAATCCACATGTATTTATACAGATTAGGTGATAGGGGTGAAAAGGTGAAGAACATTCATATCACACTGTCAAGGACAAGGTCTTTTTAACAAACAATTTTAACATCACACGTTAACATTAAACGACACAACCGTTACTTGAATCGATAAACATAACACACATTTATTGTAGTTCAATATGTATCTGAGTAAATAGAGGTGTGTGAATCGTGCAATACATTAACTGAGTATATACAAATACTGGTGCAAATTGATAATTAGGCGTGCAGAAAATGGCAGTACATGGTACTTTTACAAGTATCAAGTAGAATCATTTAGAATTACTTGATATCTTAGGTTTATGAAGGGCGCATAGACTCGTGCATGTAAATATTTCGGAATGTATTATATGATTAACAGGTTATAGTCATGGATTACCAGGATTCCCATATCCTATCAATACATGAAGCAGGAAGATGAGTGCAACCTATCCCAGTTAAAGTGTCATTATAGAATACATGTATATGCGCATGAGGGAGGTTCTATTTATAAATCACCTTCGTCGTCACCCTCCTCATCTTTCTCAATGTCTTCAGCCTCGTCATCTTTCTCCTCATCTACATTTACCATATTTGTGTAACTTTATTAAAGTCACCTTCCAACACTTAATTCATTCACATACATATGATTTACAAAACCTCATGCTTCTTTAGAGAGTCGTGATACACTTTTATTATTAAAGAACACGGTGCAAAAACATCACTAAAGAACCATAAATAGATTTTCGCACACAGTTCCAAAAACTTGCTAATAGAGCTTGAAAACGATACGGTGTATAATGTTGTATTATAGTGTCAAAAGAGCGTATTATACGTGCCAAAATAAATCATGAACACGATGCAACGCATGCGATTGTGCTGGGAAAACATTTTTCTTACCTCCTTCACCCTCGCTTATTTCACCAGCTTCTATCTTCCTTTGTCTTTCGTCCTCTTTAGCTTTTTTCTCAGCCTCCTCAGCTTCTCTCTTTTCCTCCTCGATCCGTTTCCTAATAACGTATTTTGATTAATGTTAGGTAAATTCACTGATAGTGCAAATTCAGAGCATACCATCTATAAGATGAGAACGTTGCATATAAGAAATAATTTTACTTCTCCGCCTCCTCTTTCAGTCTTTTGGACTCAGCCTCTGCGTCCTTGCGAGTCTTAATTTTCTCATCTATCTCCTCTCTGTTGATGAAGTACCATCGTTTGATAAGATAATCTCCGTTATCACTTTCATCGCGGAGATAAATGATATCATCGGGCACGAGACCCTTCTCTAACATTATATTCCACTGGTCTCTTGTGCGGGGGAAATTATCAAGGATCCAGCCACCATTGCTGCAAAGGGTAAATATTCAAATAGACAGTTGAAGACTGGTCAAGAATATAATAAAATATTTCTATATATAACCACAGCAAATTTGACATTTCAATGTTTATGTATTTTAGAATTTAATGTACATGTAATTCACAAACAGTTTTTTATGCAATCCTACTTACATTGGACCTTCTGGATTGTCCTTGCTCTTCTGTGTCTCCAGTTCGCGGATGGATTTCTCCAGAACTTCGACCCACACCTCTGGACCGAGCTGTACTTCGTTCTTCTCGGCTGTTTGAAGAGCAGCATCCACGATTATTACCACATCAGGGTGGTCTGCTCCCACTTCAATGGGAGGAGGCTCAGTCTTCTCTGTAGGTGTAGGGGCAGTGACCCCCGACTCGGATGGTGCGACGGTACCTTCCTTGGCTGCGTCAGCGGTTTCTATGGAAACAAAAGTTATTGTATTGATATCTGACAAGAAAATGTGTTTGTTACTGCTAGTTAGAAAAAAAATCCATTAAAATTGTTTGTTACTTGATTAATCTTAAAAAAACATTTGGATTAACTGGTTGAATGGATTTGGATTAGAATGAATGACTTAAGAAAGAGACCTTCGGAGTCTGCCACAGTGTCATCAGCGGTTTTAGCGTCAGTTATTGTGGTATCAGTTTCTGCAGCAGTTTCTGTCAGAAATAAATGTTACCATACCGGTTAGCTTAGAAGTGCAAATAATCAACGATCAGGGGTGGTATAACAATATACCAATTGCACAGAATTAGGTAGATTGAGATGGAATTGTATTAAGTAGTTAAATAGTAAAATATGACAAAGTAAACGTAAATGGGGATAAATCCATGAAGAACAATGTTTACGCGGGTTAAAGTTACTATAAGAGTCAGGAAGTGCACATGGTTTAGGATTAGACGAAAAGTCTTCTGAAAGGTAATCAGTAGTTAAATGTAAGGTGTATTCCGGTTTTGCGAACCTTAATTGAAACATTATTAGTAGATATTAAAATGAACGCCGAATTAGCCTTCATTTTATAGTTAGTGGGCCGTATCTACAATGTTGAAGTTTATATACATACGAGTAATCAAATTAATTTAGTTTACATCAATAAGCTATAGGACAGATCTGCGCCACCTAGGTAGAATCTGAAATGTAAACGAGGATTAGCGCTGAAAGTACCAGCTACCAGGAGCCTGGAAGTTAAGAGAGAACAGAGCTGATTTGTACATGGGTCCTTGATTAATTTGGTGGCATATATACAGCTTGTATCCTACACCTTGTAAGTAGGCGGTAAACGGGTTATTATACAGTCGCGCTGTTTGTGGCTACAGGATGAGGCTAGGGTTGGAGGTTTAGCGAGGAAGCATTATTCCGTATCCCCGTGTGCGCATACCTTCATCCTCCTCCTTAATAATATTATCATCTGTGTCATCTTTTTCGTCATCAGACTCATCTTTCTTATCAGCCTCATCTTTCTTATCACTGTCATCACTATCATCACTATCTTTATTTTCCTCGGGTTCAGCATCCCCTATTATTAATATTTCGATACGTTTACCACGAATGACCTTTTATTTAGTCTGTATTTGTTTCCTAATCAATTAGAAACTTAAAAATCAAATTTTAGGATTTGGTGATAATTGTAACTTTGTGTGTCTTTCAAAACTTTTCGTTCGTGAAATGTGTGTGGGATGAAATCAGTGCATTACTATAGTCTGAAATACTCGGTTCATAAAAGGTTATATCATAAAGTTTGGTAGAAAGAAACGTGTGTTAAAACTTAAAAACACTCGTTGGGTGACGGATTGTGCGGTATTTTACCTTCTCGCTCGGTTTCTTGCCCAGTATCCTCTCCTTCTTCTGCCTCTGTATTATCTACATATTCACAAATACATGCGCATTAATTAACACCAAACTAGATATCGGTAACCAAATGCATGTATAAAAACAGTGAGGTCGCTGTCGATCTAGTGGAGGATTCATTCGTGACGTTCACCGGTGAAAAACATTAAGAACACATTCTCTCTACTCTGCAAAGCACGCATATGTTCATATGGTAAACGACAATGGTGATCTTAAACACTTGGAGTTGCATCAAGCCCAATATCATGCATTTTTACACCATATACCCACGTTTATATCTCGGTAAGCTTGACTATAAAGCAAATATCAATGTAATGATTGATATAGACTGGTAGTTGAATGAATGAAGAAAATATAATTAAAAACCTATATTCAGGTTTATGGATGTATAAGACCGTCAACAATATATCAGATAAGGAAAGACTGGAGCTTACTTGTTTCCGCCTCTTTAGCAGCTGCAGCAGCTTCTTGTTCCTCTTTTAGTTTGGTCTTTACTGTATTGATGGCACTTTCTGTCGTCTCTTCTCTCACTCTCTCTAGCATCTTCTGCTTCTCTTCTTCAAGGCGTGGTTTTATCAACTCATCCATATCCAGGATCTAACATGAAAATGATTAAAGGGAGGAGATAGGTTGTTATCTCAAATGTATCACCTTCTTGTGAAGTTAAACTGCTCTTAATTTTCATAGGCGATATAGTTTTTTAAATATTTTTGTCAATCTTTGGAGGCAAATCAAGTATCACCACATGCTTACCGTGGCATCATATTTAACAGCCAGTTGGCTACAAGTTGTAGTTTTGCCCGAAAGGGGAGGGCCAGTGACGATAAGTTTACATGGTGGTCGAGGCTGTGGTGGTAACAGGTATGGGCGAGGATTCTTCAAAAACTTTGCCATCGCATCCTCACTGGACAAGCAGTACATTTTATCTAGGAAACTGAAAGGATTGACCATGTCATTTTAACAGAAAGTTCAATCGAATATCGCTACTAAATCCTCCTTAAATTACACGTTTTGTAGAATTTGTTGCTGTGTATAATACCTGACGGCAAATTCTGGTTTTCCTGGAATAACGTTTCCTTCTGATAGAGCAACAGGACAATTTCTCAGCCACCTACTTCTCCTCCACCTGTATCTAGGGGCAACCATCTGTTTTGGAGCCATTGATCTCAACAACTCATCAGTTTCAATCTCCTCGGGAACTTCATCATCATCAGGATCTTGAAGTCGAATGGGTACAGCAGCTGGCCTCAGGACAAAACAGTTCAGTCTAGACATCAGTTCCTGTACGTGATACAATAAATAAAGTCATATAGGGTTTATTATAGGTCATAAATTGAGTTAAAGCAAAATATGTGTGAAGAATATTCCTACCTGAAACAATACTTTGGTGTCTTTGTTTGCGTCCAGCTCAACTAAATACTGTTGATCATGATCTGCCATGTAGTCCTCTAGAATGCGTAGAGTATTGCTCTTGTATTTCTTTATGTTCTCTTGAACATTGTCAACCAAATCTTCTGGTCGTTTGATCAGTCGTTCTATGATTTCTGATGAAAGAGCTTTTCCGCTACCCTCCTGCAAATCATTCATGAAGAGATAGTAGAATGAAATATTGAATTTGATAAAACTATTCAGCAATATTCGTTGTCGAAATCAGTTCATGGAATCATATATGACTCCTTACTTCATCCTCTTCTCCTTCTTCTTCTTCTTCCTCCTCCTCCTCTTCTTCTTCACCTTCGCCATCCTCCTTATCTTTCGGCGATGGTTTGTCAGGGTCATATAATTCTTTCGTGTAAACTTCTCCACTTTGTGGGTCAACTCTCTGGCCGCGTCGTCTGGCTTCTAAATCTGGATCTGGCATCTAAAACATAAGGCAGTATTAAACTAAATATGTTTCTTAATCAATCATGATGCTCATGTATGCTAGTATTACAAAAGAAACATTAACGTGCGCTATAAGGACAAACCTTGAGATTTATTATGAAATCTGGCTTTAGTTTCCAATTCTTTACTAATTCTAACTGATCTTTGATGTTCATGTGATCTTCACATATGGACGGAAACCCATCCAGTACGTAACCTAAAGGGTAACACATGATTATTATACAGATATGAGTGTTAGTCACAATGGGAATGGTCAACTTAGAGATATCCAGGTACGTTACCATGATGTGCTACTTCAGGTGAATTGATTTTGTCTTCAATCATTTTAGCAGCCATCTCTTCTGAAACGGCTTCTCCTCTCAATAGTACTTCCACGGCTTTCTTGCCCATTTCAGTGTGCATTTCAATATTCTCCATGATAGTGTCATATGCTGTAAAGACAGATTTTAATATATCACATACTACATGTATGTGCCGTGGTAATAGTTTGAAAGTAATGAACATAACTGGCAGCTTCTATACATACCGCTGACAATTTCACATTTCCAGTCCTGGGCCAATCTCTTGGCTAAGGTTGTTTTTCCTACTCCTGGTTTTCCCAGCAGGACGAAGCATGTTGGCTTTGAGTGCAAGAACCTAAGCTCCGACTAAAGGAGGACAGACATAGCCAGATTTAGAAGGGGTATGAATAATTATCTACTGATTTAATGAGAGAATCAATGCAATGTAAGTCATCTTTCATGTAGAGGATTGCCTGGTGGAGAAGGAATACATTGAACTAATACACACCTGGTCTTCATCATATGGGTCCAACTCAAGGACTGTCATTGTGTCTTCTTTCGCATCTGGCTGAGACCCCTCGGGAGTAGGTGATTTACCTCCTCCACGTTCCATCTGAATACGCATATAACATATTATTTCATACGCAAGGTAATATCGTTGTGATCAGGGGAGGACATTACTTAGACATATCGGGTAACACAATATTTCACAGGTGGTAACAACAAC
>JAXGGS010017008.1:0-25801 GCA_035585475.1 Armandia brevis | reverse complement strand
AAAATCCAATCACAGTACGCTCTTTACTGTTGGCGATTATGTTTTTTTCGGGCTGCTCAAGTATTCCTACCGGTCCTAAAGCGTTAGTGCTGCCGGGCACGGGGCAATCTATAGAAAAATTTCAAAACGATGAACAGGTATGCCGAGAGTATGCAACAGCACAATTAGGGGCAACGGCCAGTCAGTCTGCGGACAAGGCGCATTTAAAAAGTGCAGCGCTTGGTGCGTTAGTAGGTGCTATTGCAGGTGTGGCCTCTGGAGGTTCTCGTGGGGCAGGCAAAGGTGCGAGCTTTGGGATGATTGGCGGGACTTTATCCGGAGCGGGTGCTGCTAATCGATCCAATGCGGGTACTCAGGTACGCTACGATAATCTGTATATTCAGTGTATGTACTCCAAAGGACATAAGGTCCCAGTAGAAGCTTCTTTGATGCAGCATGAAGAAGCCTCTGAGTTACCTCCTCCTCCCCCTCGTCACTCAGACTAAATAGGCAAAAATTAAACAGTAATAGTTTGAATATCAATAAATTACATTTAATTCATAACGTTTTTTATGAGAATTTAATTGACAAGTAGATAAAATAAATAAATAATTGGGATATTACTTATAGCTTCTGTACGGAATGCGGGAAGCTTTTTACAGGTTGGGTCGGAGTTTTATCATGAAAAAATTATTATTGTTTTGTTTCTATATCTGTTTTTCGATGCTGGTTCTTCAGGGTTGTGGTAGTAGTGCTGGGGTAGGCGATGATGCAGGAGAACACCATATACCGAATGCTACCCCGCCTATTACTCCGCCTATTACCCCGCCTATTATTCCGCCTATTATTCCGCCTATAGTCCCGGAAGTTATTGAGCCGCAGGCGCTTTCATTTATTTCGGCATCGCCTGAACACATTGGCCTAAAAGGTACGGGTGCCGTTGGTGTCGAAGAAACGTCTGTCCTCGTATTTAGAGTAGTAGACTCCCTGGGCAATGGAGTTGCAGATACTGATGTACGTTTCGAGCTTAACAGTACTATAGGAGACTTGGCGCTAATTTCTGATCAAGAAGCTGCTGATGATGATGGCAGTATTACGTTATCAACAGATGAGGATGGTAGGGTGTCTGTGATCGTGCAGTCAGGTGTCATCGCTGGCTCTGTGAAAGTCACTGCTTCGGTTGTTGATTCGGATCCATTGATTTCCTCTCAATCTGATCAATTGATTGTGTCTACTGGACTGCCTTCACAAGATGCTTTCTCTGTTTCCGCAGAGGTTCGCAACCCTGAAGCATTTGAATATGATAATGTTGAAGTTGCAATTACGGCCAGTTTGGCTGATCACTTTAATAACCCGGTGCCTGATGGGACCACGGTTTACTTCACAACAAGTGGGGGCCGCATAGGGAGTAATTGTAAAACAAGCAACGGAGTATGCTCAGTCAGCTGGTTTAGTTCAGGAGATCGCCCGACCAAAAGAGCCGCGGGCGCGTACACGGGTTCGCAAGTGCAGCCCCTGAATACAGGGCGAGCGGTTATCCTTTCTTATGTCATTGGAGAAGAGTCATTTATAGACACTAACTCCAGTGGGCTAGCTGATGCAGGAGAGTTTACCGATACTTCTGAAGCATTTCGTGATGATAACGAAAATGGGGCCCGTGATTCACATGAGCCATTTATTGATTTCAATCTAGATGACGCCTTCAATGACTTGGATCTTGTTGATGGGCAATACAATGGTATATTTCAAGGTGAAATATATGCCTTAGCCAATGCGCCGAAGTCAAAGCATATTTTTAGAAATACAGTCTTGGTGATGTCATCTAGCACTCCAATAATTGAAACAACATGTGGTGGAACTGTTATTGCAGGAAATGCTGCAATTGATGTAGGTGCTGATGGGAGTTCGGTAGGGTGTGTATTAAGGATGAGCGATAGGAATGGGAATACCTTGCCTCAAGGTACTACTGTAGCGATAACCTATCAGAATGCTGTAGGTAACATAGCCGCCAATGTAAGCAAGACTTTTACAATCCCTAATAATGCAAGCTCTAATAGCTTCATTGTAGGTAGCTTCTTTCTAACTAATGTAGCAGATGCAGATGATGCTGCTGAACCTAATGAAGGCGGTACGATATTCGTAGATGTTGTAACGCCTAGAGGCCTTGAAAGTGGTACATCTTACTTTGTGGATGGCACTTAGGGAGTTAAACTGGAGAGTTTGCAGAGGTGTCTGCGGAAGTAAGTTTTATTGTCCCCAGTACACTTTGGGCTAGCTCCTTTGCTGCAAAAAAGCAGATAGACTTGTTTCTACTTGCAGGCTGAGAAGGTAAGCGTGGCGATGGATTCGCAATTTTAGTTTAAAATTGCCGCGTTACCGCCGTATAATCTACGCTTTCCTTCTTTTATAATGGTAGTTACAAGTAAGCTGGCATGTCTAGAGTAATTTTTTTACGTGGTACATCAGCACATTCCTCCTTTCGTTTGAGTGCGCTAAACCAGAAACTGCGCAGTCGGGCGAATATGGCGCAAATGCCAGAGGCGCAAATAGTTGAAGCAGATTTTTGGTATGTCGTTTCATTAAATCAGTATCCAGTCAGTCATAAAGCGCAACAAAACCTGGAGCTGCTTCTGAATGCCTCGCTGACCAATATAGCAACTCTTGAGACATCCAAAACATCCCCTGTTTTATTGGTTACACCACGCGTGGGTACTATTTCACCGTGGTCTTCTAAAGCGACTGATATTGCTATAAATTGCGGATTGGGTAAGGAGGTTATACGCATTGAGCGCGCTACGGCCTATCGGGTACGCTTTTCTTTGCCAATAGAAGAGTCTGCCTTGCGCGAGATATCTTCTCTACTGCATGACCCAATGACTGAGTCTATACTGACCGATTTTGAGGCAGCTGAAGAGTTGTTTACATCTCAGAGCCCGGGCCCGCTAAAAACAGTATCGTTAGACTCACTAAGCCAAGCCAATAAAGAGCTGGGTTTGGCTTTGTCTGATTATGAGCTTGAGTATTTGAAAGATCTGTTTAAACAAGCTAAACGCAATCCAAGTGATGTCGAACTCATGATGTTTGCGCAAGCTAACTCCGAGCATTGTCGTCACAAAGTATTCAATGCTCAATGGAATATTGATGGGAAGCAACAGGAAAACACTCTGTTTAGCATGATCAAGGCAACTCATGAGGCCAACCCAAAAAATACTGTGGTGGCCTATACAGATAATGCATCGATCATTCAAGGCCATTCAGTCTCTTCTTTGTATCCTGATCACTCAAGAGAGTACCGCTACCATGAGGCTTTGCTGCATCCGCTAATTAAAGTAGAAACGCATAATCACCCAACAGCTATTTCGCCTTACTCGGGTGCGGCCACAGGTTCAGGTGGAGAGATTAGAGATGAAGGCGCTACAGGTAAAGGCGGGCAACCTAAAGCAGGATTGTGCGGGTTTTCAGTGTCCAACCTGGTTTTTCCTGAGAAAACCCGGTATTGGTTACCCAATGCAGGTTGTGAGCAGTCCGTTATGGAAGGTATTGGCAAGCCTGCACATATTGCCTCTGCATTAGAGATCATGCTGGATGGCCCTATTGGCGCAGCTACATTTAATAATGAATTTGGCCGACCAAACTTAGCAGGGTACTTTAGAACCTATGAGCAGGCTATTTCTACTCAAGCAGCAAAAAACCCGCAGAAGCTGAGCGCATATGGCTTTCATAAGCCCATCATGATTGCAGGAGGAATCGGCAATATTCAAGCAGAGCAATCTTTCAAAGCTATACAGTTTGCTCCAGGAACACAGCTTGTTATATTGGGTGGGCCGGGCTTATTAATTGGACTTGGTGGTAGTGCGGCTTCATCCATGAGTGCAGGGCAAAACAAATCTGATTTGGATTTTTCTTCTGTGCAACGTGGTAATCCAGAAATTCAGCGACGTGCTCAAGAAGTCATCAATCGCTGTTGGCAAATGGGCGAGAATAATCCTATTCTTTCGATCCACGATGTTGGTGCAGGCGGCTTATCTAATGCGCTACCAGAGCTTGTTTACTCGGGTCAAGCAGGGGCGAATATTGAGCTGCGTAAAATCAATATTGAAGAAGCAGGTATGTCACCTGCAGAAATCTGGTGCAATGAAGCACAAGAGCGTTATGTATTAGCAATATCAGCAGAGCGCCTGGATGATTTTGGTGCTTTGTGCGCCAGAGAGCGTAGCCCTTTTTGCGTAGTCGGCCATACAACATCCGATGGGCAGTTGCTGCTTGGTGACAGCCACTTTAACAATCATCCCGTAGAAATGTCATTGTCTGCTTTGCTTGGCAAACCACCACAAATGCAGCGCAATGTGATTCGGCAAAAAGATACAGCCTGTTATATCCCTTTGCAAACTGATGAAATCGTACTTAAAGAGGCTGTTTATCGCGTATTGCAACTACCTTGCGTTGCGGACAAATCCTTTCTGATTACAATTGCTGACCGTACCGTGGGTGGGCTAAGTGCACGTGACCAGATGGTCGGCCCTTGGCAAATCCCTATTGCCGACGTTGCTGTTACATTGGCTAGCTATCAGGGAAATAGAGGGGAAGCGCTGGCGATTGGCGAACGTACTCCAATTGCAGTATTAGATGCGCCAGCCTCTGGGAAAATGGCCATTGCCGAAGCATTAACAAACTTGGCGGCCGCAAATATAGGTACATTAGAGCAGGTTAAACTATCCGCTAACTGGATGGCGGCTTGTGATATGCCAGGAGAAGATGCAAAACTTTACGATACCGTAGCAGCCGTATCAAAACTTTGTATTGAACTAGGTATATCAATTCCTGTTGGTAAAGACTCACTCTTTATGCGTACTCAGTGGTCAGAAGAAAGTAGTCAAGATCACGAGGCAGTCATTAACAAAACGGTACACTCGCCACTGTCCTTGATCGTAACTGCATTCAGCACGGTTGAAAACGTACAACATACCCTGACACCACTTCTTGAGCTGGACCAAGGGGAAACTGAGCTTATTTTGCTGGATCTGGGAGCACAGCAGCGTCTGGGTGGTTCTGCATTAGCACAGGTGTATAGCGCTACGGGACAACACGCTCCAGATGTAGACTGTGCTGAACAGCTTGCTACATTATTTAATACCATTCAGCAACTTAATCGTGAAGGCTTGATCCTTGCATATCATGACCGTTCAGATGGTGGGTTGTTTACCACAGCTTGCGAAATGGCTTTTGCAACACACTGTGGGATCACCCTTAACCTGGATGGATTATGTTTCGAGCCCACGGCACATGATATTGATGGAAGCGAGAAAACACCTGATTTACTTGCTGGGGGTGATCTTGAAAGAGTAATCAATACATTATTTAATGAGGAGGTTGGTGCGTTGCTGCAAATTCGTCAGGCTGATCGTCAGCAAGTCTGCGAAATACTCAGAGCAAATAAACAAAATTTTAATTTTGTAGGCGCACCAAACGCACATGATCAAATCCGTATTGTACGTAATGCAAAAAAAATACTGGATGAGCCTCGCTACAAACTCCAGCAAAGTTGGTCGGCCCTTAGCTTTGAAATGCAAAATCTACGTGATAACCCGAAATGCGCTCAAGCTCAATATGACGCAATATCAGATATCAAAGATCCCGGGTTATCTCCAAAACTGAGTTTCGATTTGCCTGAGGCAATTGTTGCGGCTACTCCCTTGATTGCAAAAAAATCGGGCCGTCCACGTATTGCTATTTTAAGAGAGCAAGGTGTTAATAGCCAATACGAAATGGCAGCTGCTTTTGAGCGTGCTGGATTTGCCGCGGTAGACGTACATATGAGTGATATTTTAAACAGGCATGTCCAGCTTAAAGATTTTCAGGGCTTAGCTGCATGTGGCGGATTCTCCTACGGAGATGTTTTAGGTGCAGGCCTTGGTTGGGCGCAAACTATTTTGATGAACCCTGTTTGTCGAGATGAATTCAGTCAGTTTTTTAATCGTCAGGATACATTTGCACTAGGTGTATGCAATGGTTGCCAAATGATGAGTGCCTTGGGTGAGATTATTCCTGGCACTGATTATTGGCCACGCTTTTACCGTAATGATTCAGAACAATTCGAGGCGCGCCTAGTACAAGTTGAAATACCTTCTTCCCCCTCTATATTCTTTGCTGGTATGGCAGGTTCTCAATTACCTATTGTTGTTTCTCATGGTGAAGGTAGAGCTGAATTCAGAAATAAAAGTATGCAATTAGAAGCGAATAAAAGTAATTTGGTTGCCATGCGCTTTACTGACCATTATGGTCAAACTACGGAGCAGTATCCGGCGAACCCCAATGGTTCTCCTGAGGGTATTACTGGGCTTACGACACCAGATGGGCGCTTCACAATTTTAATGCCGCACCCTGAGCGTGTTGTACGCAATACCCAGTTATCATGGCATCCAGCATCATGGAAAGGGCAGACAAAAGAAGATGATAGCCCTTGGTTATATATGTTCCTTAACGCAAGACGTAGCCTAGATTAGATCAAAACATGGTAATGTGTGGGCTCAGAATATTGGCTCCATTGGTTATCTGGCATTTTTAAAACGGGTATTTTTAAAAGTAACAATCGTGAAACTTCTTCAGTGGATAAAACTGTTATGTACCAAAGCGGGGCCTGGCATGGAGAGTTCTGCTCAGCGGGTGGTAACCTGGTTTGCAGTGATCTCTCTGGGAATACTCTGGTGTATTTTTATACTATGGGCTATATCCCAATGGCATGACATGGGCAATGTTCGGGAAAGGCTAATGGATCGACACCGATTAGCCGCTGAACTGGAACTCAACACAGTTTTTAAAACAACACATGCATTTTTAGATGCAGGTCAAGCGTGGATTATCAGTAATCCTGAGCAAGATCCATTAAAAACCCCACAGTTTATTGAAGCCGTACAAAATTTTCAGAAAAATACGGGGAACAGCGTGCGTATTAGCTTGGTCAAAAAAGATGGGGCAAGCATCTTTGTGACAGATGGCGTAGCTGAATCATCTTCAGATGTACGTTATCGTGATTATATTGAAGCATCCTTACGTGATACAGAGCAGCATTTACACATCGGTATGCCTTATTATGGTGACTTAACGGGCCGTTGGAGTATTCCTGTCGGAGTTGCATTAAACACATCTGTCAAAGATATAGTATTGATCCAGGCAGTGCTTGATCTTGACCCTTTGAAAAAGATGCTAACAAAGCATACTTTTAGCCCCGCTGGTGCCATTGCACTGGTTCGTGAAAATGGCGACTTGATACTACATGTGCCTGGAAAAAACTGGCATAGTGGCGATGCTGTTGCTAATTGGCAAGGCATCGATAAGATGCTGAAACATCAGAGTACGGGTATATTGCGTAATCAACATATTCAAAACAAGGAGCATTGGATTGCTTTCGGTAAAGTCTCGGAGTTTCCATTCGTCATTACGATAACGGCGCCAAAAAGTATTGTTTATGCTGGGTGGTGGTCGAAACTCAACATAGTTGCGATATTAATCATACTGACATCATGTATTACTTGGCTATTTACACGTCGGATACTCTCGATTCTTAAAGCTCTGGAAGAAAGTCAAAACGAGCTCCAGCTCATGGCTATTACGGATAGTTTGACTGGCTTGTATAATCGCCGCCACTTTTTTCAGGCAGCTGAAGCTGAATGGAACAGGTCAAAACGTTATCAACGTAGTTTTTCACTCATTATGCTGGATATCGATTTTTTCAAACAGGTTAATGATGCACCAGGGCTTGGGCATCTTGCGGGAGATAAATTGTTAATTAATCTAGCTGAAACGTGTCAGTCAGTACTGCGAGACAATGATGTTATTTGCCGTATGGGTGGTGAAGAATTTGCTGTTATTTTGCCAGAAACTTCTATTGATGGTGCCTTACCGCTGGCTGAGCGTCTGCGTACTAAAATATCGGAGATGGTTACTCAGTTTAATGGACAAAGCATTCAGGTCACAATTAGCCTTGGAGTTGCTGAAAGTAGCCTAGATGAACCTTCATTCGACGTTCTTGAGCACCGGGCAGATACTGCATTGTTTCATGCTAAGCGAGAAGGTCGAAATTGCGTTCGCATCGCACCGCTTCAGCATACAAAGGTTAATTGAGCTTTTTTCAGGCAGACAGCATCAAATAAAGCCAATATAAGGCCTATTTGTGTTCGAGAGTCGATAAAAAGTCTTGGCTTAATTTCGGTCAATCTAGACAAAGTGTAGTTTATGGAAAAAAGCGCCCGAATTTATATTGCAGGCCATTGTGGCCTAGTCGGCTCTGCGATAGTGCGTTATCTAAAGCAAGCGGGCTATAGTAATTTATTATTACGGACTCGAAGCGAGCTCGATCTTATCGACCCTGTAAAAACTGCAGAGTTTTTTGCTCAGGAAAAGCCAGAATATGTTTTTTTGGCGGCTGCAAAAGTTGGGGGTATCCAAGCTAATAATGACTACCCTGCAACTTTTATTTTCGAGAATCTCGTAATACAAAATAATATTATTCACGCCTGCTGGAAAAGTCATGTTAAGCGGTTAATCTTCCTTGGCTCTTCTTGTATATACCCAAAAAATTGTGCTCAACCGATCAAAGAAGAATATTTACTATCGGGCCATTTGGAAGAAACCAATCGACCCTACGCAATCGCCAAGATTGCAGGCATAGAGATGTGTCATGCATTTAATCGCCAATACGGCACGCAATATATGTCATTAATGCCAACGAACCTTTATGGCCCTAATGATAACTATGACTTGGAAAGCGCGCATGTATTACCTGCACTCATTCGTAAAATTCATCAAGCAAAACAAGATCAAGCATCAGAGTATATTGTTTGGGGTACAGGAACGCCAAGGCGAGAATTTTTATATATTGATGACTTAGCAGAAGCCTGTGTGTTCATCGCTAACTTGCCTGAAGCTGCGTATCAATCCTTGCTTCAGAACAACAACGCCTATGCTCCTGTAATTAATGTGGGCTATGGCGAGGATTTAAGTATTTCCAGCCTTGCCAGAGTCATAGCTAAGATCATTGGCTACAATGGAAATATCGTCATGGATTTGAGCAAGCCCGATGGAGTACCACAAAAACTGATCGACTCATCCAGAATAAATGAGCTGGGCTGGAAACCAAGATACTCGCTTGAACAAGGTGTCGAGGTGACCTATCAAGCCTTTCTAGATGATTTAGATGCTGACAGGCTTAAAACAAAAACAACGCATTAAATAATGCTGTTATCGGTAGGCAGGTACACATACTGTGCACACTGGAAGAAAAACATAGACCCAAGCCTCGTTCCTACTAGAGGCTATTGGGATGATAGTGGCTTATATGGTGGTTCTGAGTTAAGGGGTCCGTCGATCAAGTAATTCGAGACCAACCTTTCCTTGACCAACCTCACGTAGCGCTTGTACTGTTGGTTTATCTTTTTTTACGGAATCAATTAAAGACTCTGCACCAGAATAAATCTGGCGTGCACGATATGCTGCTACTAAAGTCATTTGAAAACGATTCGGTATTTTTTCTAAACAATCATCAACCGTAATACGGGCCATTTTTTGTGCTCCAAAATTGCTAATCAGTTTATATATAGCTTTAATGATGTGCTTATCATTTGCTTAGCTAGTTTAACCAAGCAGATTTTTGAATAAATCCGCGTGGTGTTTTTGCTGTTTTTTCATTGTCAGGCCAGAGGCATGAACAATCGAGACTAAGTCTGCAACCGCCAGCTCTAGATCATCGTTGATGATAACATAGTCAAATAGAGCTATCTGCTGCATTTCCAAAATTGCGTTCTTTAGTCTACGCTCAATAGTAGCAGGTGAGTCGGCGGCACGGTCATGTAGCCGCTGTTTTAAATGCTCTAAGGAGGGCGGCAAAATAAAAATTGAACAGGTTACATTTGGGAAAATATCTTGTATCTGTTTGGCGCCTTGCCAATCAATCTCTAGGCACACATCGTGTCCAAGGGTAATCTGCTCTTCAATCCATGTTCGTGGAGTGCCGTAATAATGCCCATGTACGACCGCCCACTCTAAAAAACCATCTTCATCAAGAAGCTTTTGGAACACGGCTTCATCCACAAAATGATAATCTTTGCTATCCACTTCATTTGGGCGTATCGGGCGTGTGGTCCAGGAAACAGAAAGACGAACTGTTGGTTTTGCTGTCAGGAGCTTTTTTACCAAAGTTGTCTTGCCCCCGCCAGAGGGCGCTGCAATGACATAAATTTGTCCAGACATATTAGATTTGAAAATGGCTTGTTGATAATCTACAAAGATATATTGTAACACTCAACAAAACAACAACTTTGAGGCATACGTGTCATTATTCATAGCACATGCCTGTTATTTAATAAGATAATCGAGCGCGCTATAATTGGATATAGAATTTATTAGATATAGAGTTCATCACAGGCTTTAATATTACAAGCTGAAAAATAGAGAGGGAATAAAATGAAGTTGGTCAAGCGTATTGCGTTAATCCTGATAGGGCTAGTTGTCTTGAGTGCAATTGCATTAGGCATTCTGATTGCACAGTTTGATGCTGATGCGGTGAAGCAGAAGGTCACGCAGATAGTTCTGGAGAAAACACAACGTAAACTGGATATTGCGGGTGATGTATCACTCAATATATTTCCGGATATTGGGATCAGTACAGGCGCTCTTTCTCTTTCAGAGAGTAACTCTGAAAATCAGTTTGCTGCAATAAAAGGCGCAAAAGTTTCGGTGCAACTTATGCCTTTGTTTTCCAAGCAACTTGTGGCGGATAGAATCGAGTTAAATGGCGTAACAGCTACGCTCAAGCGTGACAGCAACGGCAATACCAATTTTGATGATTTGCTTCAATCTAAATCCAAGCAATCCGGTGCAGCTGAAGAAGTAAAAGGAAAGAATCAAGACCAAACCCAAAGTGTTCAGGAAAAACAAACAGCAGAGCCATCGGCTTTCCGTTTTGATGTTGAAGGGATTAGCCTGAAGAACAGTAACTTGACTTGGGTGGATTCGCAAAAAAATCAGCGAGTTCAGATTGGCGACCTAAATCTCGATACAGGGCAGCTCGGCAATAGTGCCAGAGGAAAACTGGTCATGGATACCAAGCTCAAGATGAATGAACCGGCGATCAATGTTCGGATCCAATTGTCTTCTGGATATAACTATGACATTGCCACTAAAAAATATGCATTGAGTAATACAGCTCTGAAGATTAAAGGAGATGCTGCAGACTTAAAAGCTGTAGATCTGAATGTTCAGGCTGATGCACTAGCAACCACGCTTCAAGACAATATCGAACAAAGTAACGTCAATATTACAGATTTGGAACTAAGTGTTCAGGGCACCCAAGGCCAGGATAAACTGTCAGCAGAGTTTTCTGCTCCAAAACTTAATGTTAGCAGCGATGCTGCAGGTGGCAAATCGGTCATTGGCTCCATTAAACTCCAAGGACAAGAAAAAAATATTGACGCTAAATTGAAATTGTCCGGTATCAAAGGTAACGCTAAATCATTTCAGTTTGATCAGCTTGGTATTAATTGGAACATTAAGCAAGGCGATCTAGATACTGAGGGAGATCTGAATGGAAAAATTACCGGAAACCTGGCGAAAAAAACTATTCAGTTTGATCAGTTCGATATTAATTGGAAAGTTAAGCAAGGTGATCTAGATGCCGAAGGAGATCTGAATGGAAAAATCATCGGGGATCTAGCGAAAAAAACCATTAGCATCGCCAGTTTTGGGGGAGACGTGCGTGTTGCTCATCCAGGGATGCCAATGAAAAAAGTGGATCTGCCTTTAAAAGGAGATGTACTAGTTAATTACGGTGCTTCTTCGGCCTCTGGTTCTCTGGCTACAAAATTTGATGAAAGCAGTATTGATGCAAGCTGGAAACTACCTAGTTTCTCTCCTCTGGCGGCTGGGTTTAATGTCAATATAGACAAATTAAATGTAGATAAATACTTTCCACCAGAACCCAAAAAAACAGGGAATGCTCAAAAAAAATCATCGGGTTCAACATCTAGCTCCAGTGGTGCTAAAGGCCAAAAATCAAAATCAAATAGTGCGGCTGCGGATACGCAGGTTGATTTGTCTGCTCTGAAAGGACATGACATCAAAGGTTCTGTAAAAATCGGTAATTTACAGGTGCAAAATATCAAGCTTGCGAACTTGAAAACCAGTATCCAGCTCAAAAAAGGGAGTCTAAATGTTGCCCCTGTATCTGCCAATTTGTATGGAGGGAGTACCTCTGGATCATTGAGTGCTGATGCTAATACTAACCGTATTGGTATTAAACAAACGCTCAACAGCATCCATATTAACCCTTTGATGAAAGACTTTATGGATCAAGATATATTGGAAGGTCAGGGTAACGTAGCTCTCAATATCAATATGTCGGGTACTACAGTCAATACCATGAAAAAATCCTTGGCGGGGACGGTTAAGCTAAAGCTAAAAAATGGTGCTTATAAAGGCATTAATATTGCTAAATCGTTTCGGACGCTTAAAGCCCGTCTGAGCACCGATCAAAAGAGCGTTCAGCAGGCAAGTCAAACAGAACAAACTGATTTTTCTGATTTCGTTGCTTCTTTTCGCATTGCCAAAGGCGTAGCCTACAATAATGATCTAAGTGCAAGATCGCCTTTGTTAAGATTGTCGGGTGACGGCAATATAGACATCGGAAATAGCGAAATGAACTATCTAGCCAAAGCAACACTGGTCTCTACCTCAACAGGGCAAGGCGGTAAGGAGATGGCGAGCTTAAAAGGTATTGCCGTTCCTATCAGAATATCTGGACCGTTTGATAATCTCTCTTATGGCTTGGATTTTAATGAGGTGCTAAAAGAAGCAGGTAAAGCCAAACTCAACGAACTTAAGGCTAAAGCTAAAGAAAAAATCGAAGAGAAGGTAAAAGCCAAAGTTGATGAGGCCAAAGCTAAAGTTGACGAAACTAAAGCTAAAATTGAAAAGAAAGTGCAAGATAAAGTAGAAAAAGCACTCGGTAATACGCTAAAAGGATTGTTTTAAGCGGGCCTGCTCTCTAGCTTCACCAAAATGGTGGGTGAGGCTAGAGGTGTTATGGCGTTGCCTAATTTGAGTTGCCTAAATTAATTTATACTGAGTGCTTCAGATCTAAGCCTCTCTCATCAAATAGAAGGCTGGTGCCGCCGTCTTGCGTGTACCATGCAAACACCCATGCAAACTAAATTGTTTCTAGGGTAGTATAAGTATAGTGTTTTATAAAAAACATATTGAGGCTTCAGTCGAGCCACTGTACAGTCTAAGTGTTAAGATCAAAAATTAAAATATTATCAAGAGTTCAGTGACGTCACCTCAATTTACGCACCTGCGGCTGCATAGCGAATACTCCATTACCGACAGCATTGTGCGTATACGTGATGCTGTCGGTAGTGCTGTCGAAGATAATATGCCTGCACTGGCATTAACTGATTTGATGAACCTGTTTGGTGTTGTCAAATTTTATTCGACTGCCCGTGCAGCCGGAGTTAAGCCGATTTGCGGGGTAGATTGTTGGATTGCGAATCCAAAAGAGCCAGAGCAGCCTTATCGCTTGCTGCTGCTAGTCCGTAACTACATAGGCTATCGTCAGCTGTGCCAACTACTGACGCGTGCTTATCTATCAGAGAATCGCGGGACACATGGAAGAGCAGAAATTCACCTTGAATGGCTCGAAACCATTTTTTCTGAACAAAAAAATGGCTTGATCGCACTCTCGGGTGCTCAGGCGAGTGATGTTGGACAAGCAATTTTAGCAGGGGATTATGCCGAAGCCAGCAAACGTGCTCTCGTATGGGCTAAGCTCTTTCCTGATGCGTATTATTTAGAAGTCCAGCGTTACGATCAACCACAAGCTGAACGTATAGTGTCAACAACAGCGCGTCTGGCTAATGAGCTAAAGTTACCTTTGGTTGCAACGCACCCGATTCAATTCAGAGAATCCGAAGATTTTCAGGCACACGAAGTCAGAGTTTGTATTGCTAAAGGATGCACGCTGGGAGACAACCGTCGTGCACGTGATTTTACAACTAGCCAGTATTTCAAGTCTCAGGAGCAGATGCTCGAACTGTTCTCTGATCTGCCTGAGGCAATTGAAAATACAATGGAAATTGCGCAACGCTGCAATCTAGAATTGACGTTGGGAGAAAACTTTCTACCTGATTTCCCAACACCTGATGGCATTACGATTAATGATTTTCTGGCAGAAAAAGCAAAACAAGGCCTCAAGGAGCGGCTAATTGAGTGCTTTGATGATCTGCAAGAGCGAGAAGCTAAGCAGAAAATCTATGAAGAACGCTTGGATATTGAATGCAAGACAATTTCCAAGATGGGGTTTCCTGGCTACTTTCTTATTGTTGCGGACTTTATTAATTGGGCAAAAAATGCTGATCCGCCCATACCAGTTGGCCCGGGTAGAGGCTCTGGGGCAGGGTCTTTGGTTGCTTTTTGTCTAAAAATAACTGATGTTGACCCTATACCCTATGCACTGCTGTTTGAACGATTTTTGAATCCGGAGCGGGTAGATATGCCCGATTTTGATATCGATTTTTGTCAAGAAGCACGAGGTAGAGTCATTGAGTATGTGCGTACACGTTATGGAGGGGAAGCTGTTTGCCAGATTGTCACTTTTGGTACTATGGCATCAAAAGCAGCGATCAGGGATGTTGGACGAGTTCTGGATTTACCTTACTTTCTTTGTGACAAGTTATCCAAGTTAATTCCGGTAGTACAGAATAAACCTTTGTCATTGCGTGAAGCAATTGCTCAGGAGCCTGCACTGCAAGAACTCATGCACTCCGGGCAAGATGCTGCCTCAATTCAAACGCTATTTCAATTGGCTGAAAAGCTTGAAGATCTTACAAGAAATGTCGGGATGCATGCCGGTGGTGTACTGATCGCGCAAGGTTCAATATCTGACTATTGTCCGCTTTATAAAGCAGCTGATTCAGCAGCCGTACCCGTGTCACAGTTCGACAAAGATGATGTGGAAAAAATCGGGCTGGTTAAATTTGATTTTCTTGGGCTACGCAATCTGACGATTATTCAGCGCACACTGCAATATATCGAGCAATTATCTAATGAAAAACTAACATTAAGCCATGCAAATTTTGATGATTTAGCCGTCTACAAAATGCTATGCGAGGCAAACACAATTGCGGTATTCCAGCTGGAATCTGAAGGAATGAAGCAGTTGCTTAAAAAACTGCGCCCGAGTCGTTTTGAAGACATCGTTGCTGTGCTTGCATTATTTCGTCCGGGTCCTTTGGGCTCTGGGATGATCGATGATTTTGTCCAGCGTAAAAATGGGCGACAGCACATAAATTATTTCCACCCTGATCTTAAAGAATGCCTAGAGTCCACCTACGGAATTATTGTGTATCAAGAGCAGGTTATGCAGATTTCGCAAATTATAGGAGGCTATACTTTAGGGGCTGCCGATTTGTTGCGACGTGCAATGGGTAAGAAAAAGCCTGAAGAAATGGCTAAGCACCGTAGGACTATCACGGTAGGTGCACAAAAAAATGGCTATAGTCCTCAGCTGGCAGAACAATTGTTTGATTTGATGACTAAATTTGCTGAGTATGGATTTAATAAATCACATTCAGCCGCATATGCCATCATTACCTACCAAACAGCCTGGCTAAAAGTGCACCATACAGCGGCTTTTATGGCGGCCAGCTTATCATCTGATATGGATAGCACCAATGTGGTCAAGCTATTCTATGATGATGCCGAGGTGAACGGAATACGGATTCTTCCTCCTGATATTAATACCTCTGATTATAATTTTATCCCTATCGATATACACTCAATTCGTTACGGCCTTGGTGCAATCAAGGGTGTAGGAGAGCAAGCGATATCATCGATTAGGGCAGCACGAGAAAAAAAAGAACCATTTGCGGATTTATTTGATTTTTGTCGACGGGTTGATAGACGTCAGGCAAATAGGCGGTGTATTGACGCACTTATTTGCGCAGGTGCTTTCGATCAACTCCCCGGAGAAGACATGCATAGCCGTGCCAAGCTCGCGGCTTCTTTGGACATCGCTATGGAAGCGGCTGAACAGGCTGAACGTCATGCGTTACAAATTGGCTTGTTTGATGAAGATGCCACGGCACAGCAGCCGCTACAATACACTGAGGTTACATCGTGGAATGACCGAGAGCGTTTGTTAAAAGAAAAATCACCTATTGGATTTTTCTTGTCAGGTCATCCATATGCAGTCTATCGTACTGAATTATCTTGTCTGATAACGCATAGCCTAAAGGCGGTTCATTCTGAATCTGGGGAAGTCAGAATTTCAGGGATTATCACCAATATGCGTAATCAAACAACCCGACGTGGGAAAATGGCCATGATTACCCTAGATGATGGTAGCGCATTACTGGAAGTCTCCGTATTTAGCGAAATATATACGGCTGAAGCTGAAAAGCTTGAAGAAGATGCATTGCTCATCGTTGAAGGTAAAGCTAGTTTTGATGAATATACACAGCGTCAAAGAATTTCTGCAGCTCGCTTATTAACCTTAAATGAAGCAAGAAGAGATTTTGCTAAGAAACTTGATCTAAAGCTAGATTTTGGACATGGTAATACAGCAGCCGATGCAAAACGCCTTAAAGAAAGCCTTGAGCCGTATTTTACGAACAATAAGGCGGGCATTCCCGTTTATATACATTATGGAAATCAGGCTGCTAAATGCGAGTTAACACTCGGAGAAGAGCAAAAAATACACCCGGATGAAGTGCTACTGCAAGAACTGCGCGCTTGGCTAGGCCCAGAGGCAGTTAACGTGCAGTACAATTAAATTAAACTGTATATTCTTTAAATAGGATTGCGTAGATTTCTTCAGGGTCACTCACAATAAAATCGGCCCCCCAGGATTCAATAGGGCTCTCGCCGTCTGAATAGCCATATCGCACTGCTATGGTTTGCATGCCTGCGGCACGCCCTGCGATGATATCTCCTCTTGTATCACCAATATACAGTGATTCGTGAGGCTGGCTCTTTATTTGTTCCAGGGCATGTAACAGAGGCATCGGCGATGGTTTGGTTTCGGCAACCGTATCGCCACAAACAATACAGGCAATTCTGTTGGCTAATCCCAATTCTTTAATCAAAGGAAGCGCAAAGCGCTCGATTTTATTTGTCACAACTCCCCAGGGAATTTTAGCTTGTTCCAAGCCATGCAGTAGTTGACTGATACCAGGAAAGAGCGTGGTTTTATCACATAGGTTTTCTTCATACAATAAAAGAAAACGTTCCATTTGGTCAGTGTATTGTACTTGCCCAGGTTGTAATCCAAGACCTGAACCTAATAGACCTCGTACACCGTTGGAGACCTCGGCACGTAGCTCACTTACAGCTAGAGGGGGACGCGCTTGTTCCTCACGGAGTAGGTTGAGTATAGCGACCAAATCTGGCGCTGTATCTGCCAGCGTACCATCCAAATCAAAGAGCACGCTTTGAAACTGAGATATGTGAGCCATTTATTTTGTATTCTAATCAGGGAGCCAATCAGTTTTGTGGTTTTTTCCCTGAAAAAAGATAGTTGACCGAGGTGTCTTGACCAAGGCTAAATTGCTTATTCAATGGATTATAATGCAAGCCTGTAAGCTGACAGATATCTAATTCGGCTTGGCGTGCCCATTGTGCTAGCTCAGAGGGTTTGATGAATCGAGAGTAATCGTGTGTACCTTTCGGCAAAAAATCAAGCACATATTCGGCAGCAACAATAGCCAACAAATAAGCTTTTATATTACGGTTAATGGTTGAAAAAAATACCATGCCGCCAGGCTTGACTAAATGGGCAGCAGATTGCACAACGGAGCTTGGGTCAGGCACATGTTCTAGCATTTCTAGGCAAGTGACTATATCAAATTGCCCTGGAGCTTCTTGAGCCATTTTTTCTGCACTGATTTTCTGATAATTTACAGGGTTCTTGTTCTTTTTTTGGTGCAATTGAGCAATCTGTAACGCCTCTACGGATAAGTCAATGCCAGTGACTTTAGCACCGCGATCTGCCATAGCTTCGGATAGCAAACCGCCTCCACAACCAACATCCAAAACATTCATACCAGATAAAGCTTGTTGAGCATTAACGGACTGATAATATTCAAGTTGCTGTTCAATCCATTGGATACGTAGCGGATTAATTTCGTGCAATGTCTTGAAAGGGCCATTTGGATCCCACCAATAATTTGCCAGACTGCCAAATTTGTGGATCTCTATCTCATCAAGATTTTCCATGATTGTCGGTGTTTTTTATTACCTATACTTATAAATACTACTTCATGTGCTCAAAAAGAAAAAGCCCCGCAAATGCAGGGCTTTCTCAGTTTAATTGCAATGAAGCAATTTTTTTACTACAGCATAGCTTTAGTTAGTAGATCCAGAACCGAAACCTACAGAGCCAGCTTCACTACCATCGCTTGGGACAATATCGACACGACGGAATTCAGACAAGCAACGGACTATTTTCTTGTTGCGGCCTGTTTCACGCCCCATTCCACGACATTTGTCGCTGGCACGTGAGCTTGCATCGCCCATACCTTTTGTACGCATCTTGCTGGTATCTACACCTTTAGACGCTAGGTAATTTTTGACTGTCATGGCTCGACGCTCAGACAAACGCATATTGCTTCCAGCCTTACCAATGCGGTCTGCATAGCCCACAATGTGTATGTATGGAGCATCTGTAGAGCGTAGCTCGGACACTACCGTATCTAAAGCTTGACGGCCTGTGCTTTTTAGGCGAGAACTAGCCAATGCGAACAGTTGATCTGCTCTAAACTGCCTACGCTCTTTTTTAACTGGAGGAGGTGCAGGCTTTCTCTCAACAACTACTGGCGGTGGAGGTGGTGGTGGAGGCGGAGCGGCTACCTTCTTAGGCTCCGGTGCCTTGTCGCCACACGCTACAGCATGCTTGTCTGAAGCTGCTGATTTAGTGCTCCAGTAACCGTCACGCCAACATAATCCGGCGCCACTTTTAACAACATTACCACTGCGGTCAAGCAGGTACACACTATCGTTTTCGCTGTGTGCCACTGCGACGGAAGCCAACGAACTCAAACTCGCAGCGAATCCGATAGACACTAAAGTCTTTGTAAAAGATTTGCTATTCATACTTTCCTCTCTAAAAATATTATGCTCCAGACCATTCGACCGGTGGTTTAACTAGAGCAGATAAAAACAGCGCAAATAATTGTGCCACAAACGCGGGAGATTGTAGAGTAGAATTTGTAGCAAATCCAACTATTTCACATAATTTAATAGCTTTGTGTGAATATATGATGATTTACACAGAAAATGTAGAGCTTTAAAGGTTGAATTTAATGATCTTTTATATATTAATACCATGCATAAAACTTAGCCGGATAAGAAAAAAAGAGAGGGTTAGCAAGGTTTCTCTCTTGTTATCTGCTTGTTAACGTGTCTTACGATCTATTAAATTATTGGCAACAAGAGGGCGAACAATATAATCGGCATGGCGATTATGCATGGATGGCTGCACAGGTACCCGGCAATCGCGTTCTGGAAATCGGTTGCGGGCCAGGATTTAGTACAGTTGCACTCTTGTTGGCTCAAAAAAAAATATTAGTTCTGGAACCGTTGCCTACATGCCTTGAAACTATGCAGCGATACATACAGTTGCACAATCAAGAACAGGGTAACTCACAGCCCCAACCTGATGCGGTGCAGTGTGATATACAAAAAATTAACGAATCAACACAAGCGCGCATTGCAAATTTTATGCCAGAGACGGTGTTATGTTGGCTAATGGGGGCAAACGCTGACGATAAAGAGGCGGGTCAAAGTGAAGTGACTGCCTACAGAGAGGCCGTGCACCGCCATATCTTAGAGCTTGCTGCTCGGACGCCTTCTATTAAGACAGTACACTTGGTAGATCGCACTATAATCCCATGGCAGGCAAAAGATCTGGCCAGAGATACGCTAGTGCAATACCATACTGAACGTACCTTAAAGGGGCTGCCCTTTAATACGGTTCGCTCGGATGCCTTGTATAGGCAGCTTGCTCATAATGCAACAGATTTACAGGAGGGTCTGGGGAGAATACGACGCAGTAGCCCGCGGCTTACAAGTGTCAAGCCTGTACTTGCTTCAATACTGATTAGGCGTATTGATTAAATTAAAAAATTTGTACTAGAGTTAAAGTTTTCGGTCAGCGTGTAAATGTTTACATAGTATGAGTCATTCTGGGAGCGTTTATAAGCGGCCCCAGTATTTTGCTAATCGCTCGGCGTGCAGATTGACTTTTTTCGTCTTGCTCAAAATGGATGCCGATCCCTTTTGATCTTTCACTATGAGAAGCAGGAGAAATCCACGCGACTTTGCCAGAAATTAGATGTTTTTCTGGTTCCGGGTTTAATTTTCCTCCCAGTGTTAACACGAGAAAAATTTCTTCGCCCATGGCAATGTTTTCATCCGTTGGAATAAAAAAACCACCGTTTTTTAAAAAAGAAATATAGGTTGAATAAAGTGATGACTTGGAGGTAATGTTCAGTGAGAGCACACGTGATTTTGACGTGCTTTCGGCTTTTGGGGGAGGTGTTTCACTTTGTGGTTCATCACTCATTATTGGTCTCTATGCTCAAATGTATTTCAGGCTATTTTATTTAATCGGTCAGTTTATCTCAATAGACTATTTTTAAACTGGGATGACCAGCCTAAATGAAACCTGTCGCCAGTGTGAATAATGCTGCTGAATTAATTCATTAAATTCACGTGTGATATTTTCTAGCTGATTCGTATTTTTAGTTTGTGTCAATGATACCTCTGCCTCGACTTGGTGATCCAGGTAATGCAACACAATTTGCTGTACTAATTCTGTTGAATTCCCAAGCAGAAAAACTATTTGTGGCAATTTGAATATATATTGTAGCTCTTCGATCAATATATCACGATCTGGCAGCTGCAATAAATCGGTTTCATCCTCAGTGTCTTCTTCAGGATCTATATGTACCAACACTTCAAGTACCTCAGAACATTCATTGAACACTTTTGTGCGTGCTAATTCGGCAATGTGATGTCCTTCTGAAACACTAATACGTGGTGCGACTAGTAAATGTACATCAATTAAAACATATCGGGCCATACGGCGGCTGCGTAGCTCGTGAATCCCTACTACTCCTGGGGTTGTAATCAAACAGTTACGAATTTCTGAAATTTCTTCATCATCTAGCCCCGTATCAATCAGCTCACTTAAGGCTTCCCATGCAAATTTGAAGCCTATGCGCAAAATCATAAGACCTACCAGCGCAGCTGCCATGCCATCAGCAAAAATAAAACCCATCAAGTTGCCAACTATACCTGCGGTTACGACTAGTGAAGACACTGCATCCGAACGCGCATGCCAAGCATTGGCAATTAATAAAGGAGATCTTAATTGCTTGCCGACACCAAGCAAATAGCGAAATAAGCATTCTTTGACAACTAATGTCAGCAACGCAAACCATAATGCGAGGGATTCAACAGGTACAATCTGTTCAGGGTGTTGTAGCCAACTAGCGGCTAACCAGAGTAAACCACCACCCGTGCTAATTAAGATAAGCCCTAATGCAAGCAAGCAAACTGTTTCAATACGGCCGTGGCCGTAAGGGTGCTCGCGATCAGCTACAATGTGGCCATGTCGCGTAGAGAAAAGTACCAGTGCATCACTAAACAAGTCTGATACCGTATGTATGCCATCTGCAATTAGTGCTTGGGAATGCGCTAGCAAACCCGCGGTGATTTGCAACATGGAAAGACAAAGATTAACGAGTATACTGACCCAAGTGCAACGTAGGCTTTGCGTATAATGTTGCTTTTCTTGTGCCAAAGCCTTGAGGTTTTCTCTGGAGCTAAATGAATGATGCGACATATGGCATTATAGTACCCGATTGAACACTATTCTTAAACAAAGTCTAGTTTAACCAAGCACAGAAGAATATATAAACGAGCTATAATTAAGGTAGATGATTTTATTTCAGTAATTTTCAGTAATTAAACACTATGACGAACCAGCCCCCAGAGCCGGATAAAAAACTTTCGGATTTTCAGCTTGAAGATGTTGATGTGACTACGCTGGATGACACGCTCCAGACTACCAGCAGCTTTCAACCTCCCCAGACGGGATCACAACAATTCGATGAGCCGCTTCCTGAACTTCGGACCGATTTTATAGAGAATCCTATCCAAGCTAAGGTGCAACAAAGTAATCCCAGCGCACAAAAAGTACAAGTAGAGAATGACTCAGGCTTACTGAGTAGTCTGCGTAAAAAAGCAGAGCAAGTACGTACTTTGCATTTGCAGAGGGAAATAGAAACCCGTAAAGACTTGAGCTCTTTGGATAGCGCTTTACGATTTGTCTTTCAGTATACTTGTGAGTTGATCACCTTGCTGAATGAGATCAAGCCACCCTGCAAACATACCTATTTTATTAATGAAGAGCTTTCAATTTCAGACTTACATTGGTCAGAAGGATTCTGTGACTATCAAACTGAGCCGGGTACAGACGGGCAAAACTATACAGGCGTTAGCTTTCACTACACACTGAAAAATCCGGACACTATTGAATTTGAACGTCCAAAACCTATCGCTAATGTTTTTAGTAAATTACTTACGGAATACGGATTAAGTTATACGCAGAAAGATAACAATCAGCACCTTGAACAACACGCTGCAGATTTAACAAATTTCCAGATTGATGCACAGGTGAAAATAATTGGCTTATGGTATTTGGAGCCAGAAACAGAGAAAATTAGGCTAAATATCAAAAATCTATCTCGTTTTGGTTCCCGGGAATTTCTTCTCTCTGCGAATCAAATCGATAATGAGTTGCTTGATGAAATGGCTCAACTCATACTGGGAGAATCTAATCGTTTTAATGCCTTATTGCGAGCCAGATGAATTAATGAGTTGAATCATCATTAGGAAATAGCGAGTTTTTATCATGAGCCAGAACAAAAAAATAATCAGTACTGATCAGGCCCCATCAGCAATTGGGACTTATTCTCAAGCCGTTCAGGTTGAACGCACCGTCTACTTTTCGGGCCAAATTGGTCTTGACCCAACCAGTATGGAAATGGTTGAAGGCATTGATGCACAAATCGAACGTGTGTTTGAGAGCATTGGAGCTCTTTCCCAAGCAAGTGGAGGCACTCTTGCTGATGTCGTCAAATTAAATATTTATCTTATTGATTTGGAGCATTTTGCCAAAGTCAATGCGGCTATGGCTCGCTTTTTTACCTCACCTTATCCAGCGCGAGCAGCGATAGGCGTTAGTGCATTGCCTCGTGGTGCGCTCATTGAAGCAGATGGTATTATGGTGCTTGATTCGCTTTGATTACAGGTAGTACTGGTTGAGTGTACAAAGCAAACTGAACGTTTCTGAGGCGCTTGCTGAGAAGCTGAAAAAACTGGGGGTTTATCGCAGTATTGACCTGGTTCTCACATTACCCTACCGCTATGAAGATGAGACTAAATGTACAATTGTTTCACAGGCTTATGCAGGAGAAACAGTACAAATAGAAGGCATTGTGTATCAAGCGGATATACAATACCGACCGCGTCGGCAATTGGTTGTTCGTGTACGTGATACAAGCCATAGTACGTTGGATAACACCCTCATATTACGATTCTTTAATTTTTACCCAAATCAGCAAACAGCCTTAGCTCCGGGAGCACGTATTCGTGCATATGGGGAAATTCGAGCCGGTTATTTAGGTTGCGAGATGGTGCATCCTAGATTTAAAACAGTGTCTGAGGATACTCCACTCAAGCAGAATCTGACGCCGGTCTATCCAAGTACAGCTGGGGTTACGCAAAACCTATTGCAAAAGCTGATTAATCAAGCCATAAAGGATGAAGATTTAAGCGATATCGTGTCTCAGTGCCCTCTGGCATTTGCGGCACTACCACCTGCTTTGCAAAAACAGGATTTCTCTACATCAATACATCAGTTGCACTATCCGGATACAGATGTATCGCAGCAAGTACTGGATGATAAAACTCACCCAGCCTGGCAACGTATTAAGTTCGAAGAATTGTTGGCTCAACAAATCTCGCTACGTCAGGCTTACCAGAAAAGACGCTGTATCAAGGCGCCTGTACTTGGCATAGTGCCAAATGCCGAGTGCCAGTTGGCAAATCGATTATTATCTAGTTTGAGCTTTCAGCTTACCAAGGCGCAAGAGCGCGTTATCAATGAAATTTATATTGATCTGAGTTCACCATACCCGATGCAACGTTTATTACAGGGCGATGTCGGTTCAGGAAAAACTATTGTAGCTGCTCTAGCAGCTTGTCGAGTTATTGAGGCCGGTTATCAAGTCGCATTTATGGCGCCTACAGAGATACTGGCTGAGCAACATTATTTGAAGTTTTGCGAATGGTTCAAGCCGCTTGGAATTAACATTACATGGATCTCTGGTAGCTTATCAAGCAAAAAGAAAACTGCTGCTCATGCCCAAATTCAGGCGGATGCTATGCTGGCTATCGGCACTCATGCATTGATTCAGCATGCAGTGAATTTTCCAAAATTAGGGCTTGTAATCATTGATGAGCAGCATAGATTTGGCGTGGCGCAACGACTCGCTCTACGAAAAAAGGGCCGCAATGCTCATCAACTCATGATGTCAGCGACACCAATTCCACGCACCTTGGCAATGAGCTATTACGCTGACCTTGACGTATGTGCATTAGATGAACTGCCTCCTGGACGCCAACCGATTCGTACCAAACTGATTGATTCAAAAAGGCGCAATCAAGTGATCGACTTTGTACGTCGCCAGATTGAACAGGGATACCAAGCCTATTGGGTTTGTCCATTAATTGAAGAGTCCGAGGTTTTGCAACTGCAAACAGCTACAGCAACGTATGAGATGTTAAGCAATGAATTGCCGGAGTTGCGTATTGAGCTAATACATGGGCGTATGCCTACGGAACAAAAGCAAAAAATTATGTCTGAATTTAGCGCGAATCTCTTGAATCTTTTAGTTGCTACAACGGTAATTGAAGTCGGAGTAGATGTGCCTAATGCTAATTTAATCATTGTTGAGCATGCCGAACGGTTCGGGCTGGCGCAGCTGCATCAGTTGCGTGGCAGGGTAGGGCGGGGAAATAGCGAATCCATATGTATGCTACTTTATTCTCAGCCTATTTCTAATCTGGCGCGTCAACGTCTAAAGATCATTTACGAACATACGGATGGCTTTGAAATAGCTCAAAGAGATTTGCAAATACGTGGGCCGGGTGAGTTTATCGGTAGCCGACAAAGTGGATTGCCGCTATTGCGTTATGCTGATTTGGAGCAAGATGTTGAATTGATTGATGTAGCACAACGTACGGCAGAAGTGCTTCTAGAACAGGCTCCTGAGCTTGCTAGGCAGCACTTGGATCGTTGGTTGGGAGAACGTATTTCTCTTTTGGAGAGCTAGCCTTCAAAAGAGAAATACGATGGACTCAGATTAGAAGGCTTGCCAAATTGGTTTGAGTTCCTCAGATAAAGGAGGTAATTGCCCCAAATCGCAGAAGCTTTCTCCTGGCCCATGAAAGTCGGAACCACTAGAAGCATAAAAGTCATATTCTTTGGCCAAGCTTGAAAAGTAAGAAGTCTCTTTCGGTGGATGTCGCCCTGACTGCACTTCAATGCCTTGTCCTCCATGTGCTTTGAAGTCATCAAGAAATCTACGCATTTTGCTTTTGGAAAACTTATAACGTGCAGGGTGTGCAATAACGGCTACTCCACCTGCATGCGTAATCCAGCCTATGGCTTCCTTCAAAGTTGCCCAGCAATGAGTGACGTACCCTG
>JAXGGS010016897.1:0-25807 GCA_035585475.1 Armandia brevis | reverse complement strand
CTGAATTTGATCCCTCACCTAATAAAGATATGTGTTAAATGTACAACTATTTGTTATGAACAACCCAATATATTCGCATAACTTGTATATTCGCATAACTTGTCTATTAACAAATAAAGAGAAATTATATTCAGACATACATGTTCAAAGACATTTATATCGATGTATATTCGCATAACTTGGCTAATAACAAATAAAGAGAAATGTATATTCAGACATACATGTTCAAAGACATTTATTTATTGAATTTCCACAAATGATTATACAATTAGTACAAATGCAGTCTATCAAACATAAGGAGATAAAAAAAACATGGCTTAGGTTTTATTAGAAGCGCTCAACTTGGACAGTTTTATCTTCTAATAAGTCTATTTCTGGCATCAGCAATGATATGACAAATTAATAATTCTATGTACCTAATATTTATTGACCTGCATACAAATAGCGTAATAAGAAAGTTTATATATTTAAACTTGCAGTGCCTGAAGGAGGCTGAGAAAGCTCACCATGCCTCAGTGTTTGGGAAGTTTTGCCTCACACTAAAATGATTACAAATAGTACAAACATAGGAATATCCATTAACATACATGACTTCTGTACAAGGCTCATTGGGGAGTTGGAAAATGGTTCACACAATCAAACAGGACAGACATGTTCTACCGAGATTGGAACACCCTCGAGAACGAGAGGAAGAAATGTGGCACATTGTCAAGAGTACCACTAATAAATTTTAATTCCAATGTAATATAGATTAGTTAACAACATGTATTTGAAGTATTAGAAGTATTTCTTTGCTAATTCTAGATGTTTTAGCAAGCTGCTGGAGTATTAAGGTGAAGTTCTGCTGTATAAGGGAGTGATAATAACCTATAAGAAATTATAATTCCAATGTAATATAAATTATTTTGCAAATCGCTTTTAATACATGGAGGAAGCGAGAAAGAGAGTAATGTCAGATCTAAAATCATCCAGGGCAAACAGCGTTAAATCATGCACATGCGATAGGGGTTCGGGAAACTACCGAAAAACACCAGGTCTTCCTAAAATTCCTATAAAGATGTCTTTTTCCATGCAAAAAACTGTTACAGTACAACACAACTTCAAGCGGGAAACATATTATCTCAAATTATTTCCATAATGGGACCACAGCTCAGTTGCTCCAACTGCTCAATGTTAAGAATTTCCTATCGTTGGGAAGAGAACGAGCGAAGGTGGAAGTTGAATGACGCTCCCTATTAAACAGAGCAAAGTAGTCAACAACAGTCAACAACACAGCGTGGAACACCCTCTACAAGAGTAAGAAGGGCAGGACATGACGAAGGGCATGACAAGAGTATATCTTTCATTAATTTTAATTCCAATGTGATTTAAATGTACAATCGAAAAAGTTGTTATTTGCTATTTAGAATTGTCCACCAAAGGATTTGTGTTAGGATTTGGATTCTTAGGTAATAGATCACACCAATGTACACACCTTGTCCAAATCCTATAAAGAAAACCCCCTAGTTCTGGGATACAGGACGATAGTCCAGATGCCAAGAATAATCCAGATAATTTGTATCTGATTGTTTTTGACAAGGCTCATTGGGGAGTTGGAAAAGGTGTCACACAATCAAATGAGACAGACATGTACGACCAAGATTGGAAATCCCTTGAGAAAGAGAGGAAGAAGGGCAGCACAGGAATAAGCGCAGGACAGCACAGAAATAAGCGCAGTTATAAGTGTTCGTTATATTAAGAAGGGCAGCACAGGAATAAGCGCAGGACAAGAGAATATTATTAATTAATTATATTTCCTATGTAATATAAATTTTTCGACTAATTGTATGTGAAGAATTAGAAGTGTTTGTTTGCTATGTAGAAGCGTCTACCAAAGTGATGATAAGAATTTTCGGAGAAGAACCCAAGTAAAACTATGGAGATGATGGGCAGAAAGATTGGGATCGGTGTAAACCCGCCAGAAGTCAGAAGTCAGAGGTCAGAAGTCACCAATTCTCACCTGAAAAAGATCAGGGGCGCCATGAAGCCACAAGTGTTATGCAGGAGCGTCCATGCACACAGAACTGATGAAAAACAGACAGCACATTTGCAAGCTACCCCGTTCCAACCACAATAGGAACAGGAACAGTACCATGAACTGCAGCACCAGATTAGCACTTCAAAGTTATCATTACATTGAAATCTTTTCCTATGTGGAAACTTCAACCAAAATGTTAATGAGAATTTTCGTAGAAAAACACAATCCTTTGTTACGGGAGGATGAAATAACCTAAATTTAATTACAAACATGCATATCTATTATTTTATATACAAGATGACATGTTTCTTCCCTAGAGTATTAGCCTCGCCTACCAGGCTCTCTGTCGCTCCCACATGCTCCCGGACATGTAAAGCCCAGCTCTCTCCCCCTCCTTAGAATTAGAGATGTTGAGCTAGAGGGGGGAGAGCAGCCAGTGGGCCTTATGAATAGAGCCTTGTAAGCAAGGCTACTACTGTATATTCAAAATGTCCATCTCGATTGCTTTATTCATGCGGCTCCCCTTGGTGAATAGGAATTGTTTTATATGATCCACTTGATATTTCTTTATCGTCATCCTGGCACCCTTCACCTTCCAGATCATTTTGGTAGGTTGGAATGGCTGTATATGCCAGTCTTCACTGTCTTCCTTATTATGGATTACCTCGCCAATTACTGTGAACCCGTTGGAGACTCTGGAAAAGGTCAGTGTATTTACATTTCAAATCAATTAGATCAATTTATGAAAAAAATACATTTTCAGTACATCTGATATAATGTGACAAACCTTAGACAAGTTATCCACGGCTGTATCACTGATTCCCCACTGTTGATGAACTTGACACAGCTGGGCAGTAATAAATCTGCCCCTACTAATGGTTCTGTTCCACCTTCCTTGTTTAAATCGGCATGAGACCTAGCAGGGGTGGGCACCTCATAAACAATAGATATATATGTCATCCCTTTTGCAGCACCTGCACTAGTCGTTAAGTGCTTGTAGTAAATTTCTTTGTGCAAAAGAGTTCCAGGGTTGCTAGACATGGTATTCCTAATAACCGGCAAATCAAAGACGAACTTTTCCTCTTCTACAATTAGACAGTTCTCGATGTCTGGAATAGAGGATACTTCATACAACAAGTTGAAGCACATGTCCTTCCACCATGTGGGCTCCTCCGGTTTGAGTGACATTTTCACTTTCTCTATTTCCACATCTATTTCGGTGGCCGATGGCTGCTTTTCAAAGATAGGAATCAGAAGCTCAGGCTTTCTGGTGGGGAGATCATCATCACCATCAGCCTACTCCTTGAATACATATAAGACATTTTCGACTGGACCAGATACAGCATCCACTTCTTTCCCGTCAGCGCAGCGCCACTCGTTCTCGGACCAGATTTTGTATTAGAGCTGTACCCAACAGTTGTTCGCTAGAGACAATCTAAAATATAAGCATATTTTAATTAACAACCAGTATTACTATGTGTTGATTTAAAAGTGTTACCATATAAATGTAGAAACATTAAATACCTATATAGATGTGGAAAGGTGATGTTAAAAAACATGTTGTTTTTTGGCTCAAGCCAAGTTTTGTAGTCATACATAGTTGATATAGACACTGGTTCCAACTTGACTTTCATGTTCTCGAACGAGCCCATAGCGTCGCAAAGCTGCGGCACGGTCAGGCATTCTAGTAGTTTCAACACTTTTGACAAGTTACCAATCTTAGCATCAATATCTGTAATAATATACATTAAGGGAAATCAGCAAGATCTTCCTAAATGAATGCATAAGTTCCCATTACATTGTAATTTAAACTTTTAATGCTGATAATGACCGTCATGTGTGTGCCCAACCATCAAAAAAGAAAGTTGAATAGTCTGCAATATCCGATGGGCCACAAACAGGCCGAGAAATGATAGAATATATCTATTCTTATTTTCTCTTGCACAGTTATCCATTTGGATGAATCCATGACGAGGTAAATTTCCTTCAGGGAAAAGACAAATAAGCGACAAGGCTGTGACATTCATTGTTAAGTTTGGGTCATGAGGGAACTGCATAATATCGGTGAACATAAACATTTTCGACCATGGATGTGGCATCCGGTTATATGTGTTTTGTGCAGATAAAGCCTGCAAAATTAGAACATGAAGTTGGATGAATAAAATGTGTCTTAAGGTTACCTAATATAATGGATATAAATCAAGTGTTCAGACAAACTAGGTGATCTTACCTTAAATGCAGACCACCCTATATAGTGAGGTAAGTTTGTTTTGGATTGATCCATCCTGTCCTGGATCATTGACCAGTCATTTTCCCCATGGCATTCGGCCAACTCTCAACAAAACCAATACTCTGTGCGCTTATTTCTATTTTAAAAGATCATTGGTAATTTTGTACATAAATATTGTCATAAATATTGAGAGTTAAAATAAATGCATTTAAAATAGGTGTTAATAGACTGTTGTCTTGTCAGGTGTTCTCTGCAAAATCTTAAAAGTTGTTTCTCTTTTCACTAGTGACCACCATTCGTAGAAGACGCAATAAGTGCGCGCACACATCACATTTGGTAAATTTACTTTCCTTTGAAAGAACAATAAAACGTGCATTATTATATTAACTACAAGTTTGACTTTATTAAAAAGATAACGTTGAATAATTAATTCAATTAATCATAAAGTAAATGCTTACCGTTCTTTGGATAGTTACATTGTCGGCGAAATGCTTCTTCCATATATCATAAAAATATGACAATTTCATGCCATTTTCTCGACACTTCTCCACATACTCCTGGTACAGCTGTTGAACGTTTAATCCTTGTGGTAGGTATATCTTGTCGGAGGCAGGATCATTGTTGCCTATCAAATCTATTCTACGTTGCAGGAATGCCTTCACCATGTCACCTATTTATAGTGGACATACAGTAGAAATTCATTTCAATGATACATTTGTTATTTACTGGAATGCAGTTTCTTTATGTTAAAGTCTTACCTTTAAAAGTTGTATTTGAATCTTCCTTGACCACTTGTGGATGTGCATTGTTCCCACATTTGTAAACTTTCTTAACCCTACTATACATTAATTTTATATCATTTGTAGATAAAACTTAAGATCAATAAGTTAACATACATGAATAATGAATTTTCGATTAGCTTTTTCAATCCCGACAGCTCTTTTGTCTGTCTCCTCCAGGAGCTGATAAAACGAATAATACAAAAGAAAAATAAAAAGTTTAAAAAAACCAATCATGCCCCGCCCAAAATATTAACAAATAAACTAATTAGTGAGAAATGTACCTGCTGATGACGATCTTTTGAGGGTGGGCACATGTCATCATCGAGATTCTTTTCAAAGGTTAAAAATGATGAAGATATACAAATTATGATAGGAAGTTATTTGAATCCTTATACCATAGGAAATATATTGAAAATGTGACTCACATTATCCCGAAAAACAGCCATTTGTTGCTCATAACCCTTCTGGTGTGCTTCACGAAGGGATTTATTCAAAATAATTGTTAAGAAGATAAAACATGTTTGTCTAAATACGTTTACCAAGTAATCATAATTCTAAATCATAACAGTTTCTTTCAGGAAATGAAATTGATAAGTATACATACATAATCCAGGAATTCTTGATGAGATTTTTCAATATCTCGCTTTATTCGTGCAAAGCCCCTGTCCTGTTACTCCTCGTGATAAATAGTAAAAACTTTAAGCATATTATATCCGGCCCAAAATCTAAACTAATAATCTTAATGGGAAGAGTTTTACCTGATTTCGACACAGTGTCTCCTTGGGTGGCACTGGTTCCCAGGGTGGGCAGTCGTCCCAATTGCTCTTTTCACTCACGGCAGGGGGGTGCAGTAGTTTGAACTGCTCTTGGCACTCACAGAGGGTGGACAATCATCCGAAATGCTCTCTTTACTCGCGAAGGGTGGGCAATAGTCCAAACTGCTCTCTTCACTCGCAAAGGGAAGGCAGTTGTCTGAACTGCTCTCGTCAGGCACGGGAGTCTTCTTCAAAGATTTCATCTTAAATGGATGTAGAAGGATGAATAAAGTAAAAAATAAATCATCATTTATATTTATTTTATGAATGTTAAGAAACTTGATGCTCACGTAATTCTTCAAAACCTGTGTTACTGTTTTCTTGCCCTTTGCATTCCTGCTCGCAGTGAGAACTATGCTGTCCAAATCGTCCATCATTGAACTATGCCTCCTTTTGCTCTCACTTGGCGGCTCCCTCCAAGTTGAACAATTATTGACACACATAGCACCTCCCTGTAAATGCAAATGAATATGTCCAGTCACACAATAAATAACAACAATTCAGACACAAAACCAATTCCTAAATGGAATTAAAATTACGTCGTGATTTAAATTATTTGCCCAGATAAGTATTATTCTAAACATCCTCAACTCTGTAAGGACCTCAAATAAGTATATAAAACTAATGTTTACTAATCACCTCATTAGTGTCTGGGGTGTTCGATTCTGCGAGAGGTTCTGGATCCAAGGGTATGATCTGACTATCCTTTTCGTCAACGGACGAAGCATCTTCGGGGAATCCATCGAGGCAATGTCAATCGGTGCAATGGCCATTGGGGCAAAATTTGTTGGGGCAGACGTGGAACAGCTTACATTTCGACATTTCTATAAAGACAAATAGTAAAATAGGAATAGGGAAACAAATAACTTCTATTCTTAAAGTCTTTAAAGAACTCTAACAACAATAATTGAATTTACAACATAATTTTAATTATTGCTAACAGGAGTCAGATACCAACACACATTCCCATTTAAGCAAAGAAATTAAATTACAACGTAATGTAAATTCCAAATATTTATTTCCCAGTGAAACATGTTTTTTCGAGGCAATGGTAGAATTGTCCGTCTTGTCATAATTTTAATTATTATGAGCGGGATATGATTAGCACATGGCAGACATATCTACATGAAAAACCAAGCAAATCATAAACCACTTAAGCAATATAAGGGAGAAATTCTGTCAATTTAAACAATATCATCCTTTTAGACACGAATATATGCCAACACCTATTCATGTATAATTGTTAAGCAGATAGATAAGTCATGCGTGCAGCTATCATACAAATCGCAAAGCTGCCAACACAAAGATGCGTCTTTTTATTGCCACAAGTGACTGAAATCGAACTGATTGATACTAAATATAAATTTCAAGTTGTATGTTTTTATTGAGTTCGGAATATTAGAATCATCAATGTTAAACTGCTTCATATGTTGAATTTACGTGGAAAACTCGTTGAAAAGGCTGATGTCATACTTTTGGCGTCACATCATAAGCATATGTCTATCTCACAAATTTGTAAAGGAGTACCATCAAAGAATATTGAAATGTGTCCCACATATATCCAAGAAGATGTAATTCTTAAAAAACTGTAAATGTGAAATACACCACTAACTTATTTCCAAGGAATATTAAACAGTTGAAACGAAAACTAGTTCACTTTTGCCGGACGCACGTACCAAAGGCATATGGACGGCATTTCCATCTGAATTCTCTCGGAAATAAGTAAAATAATAGCATTTTCAACTCTATTTCATTCCTACAGCCGTTGTAGACTGTCTCAGATTAAAAATAAAGCGACTTTGAACCCAATCATGTTAATCAAAGTGAAAAGTTATGGAACGGAAAAATGGCTGCTTACCGATGGAATTCATCTGGCGCCAAAACCTGGATTCGCGCCAGATTCCTAAAATCCGCTAGGGGTTTAGTTTCCGGTTTCTGGGATTTCCCGATTGGATTGAAGCTACTGCAAAGTTTGACCAATCACAGAGCAGCACTCACTTCGTATTGTCCAATAGCGTTATCTCCTGCGGAAATGAAGCTACTGAACTTCTCGACCAATCAGGAGATACCAGGCATCCTATCAGATTGCCTGAATTGCGCTCAAATTATTGCGCATGGGCATGAAATTTCCTTATAGCTCAACCGAAAGGTAAGCGAAAACTTGTGTCCGAATTAATATTACTTCCTTAACATATTTATTTCTCTAGTTAAACCCGGTAAGTTGTTTAAGTGAACAGCAGGATAGTATAGATCTCATTGTAATAATAATTTTTAAGTTGCTCACATATAAACCCCAAATTTTTAGGGATTTGTTTCAAGAACTCTGCTACTCGGAAATTTATAGTGGGAGCACTTGGGAAAACTTTCAAAACTCTGAGCTTTTGTAATTGTTTTAATTTTTGATAAGGTGAGGAATATTTGCAAGTGTTCAGGATACGAGTGTGAAGCAATTTAAGTGATATTTATAAACCAAGTAATACTAGTATGCACACCTACCTGAAAATTACTTATTTATTACTTAGATATTTAACAAAATTTTCAATATGGCCATAATCACTTCTTCACAGCGGGTTGTTTGCTGCATTGTCTGGATTAGTCTGGTTTTTATCAAACTTTAAACATCAAGGACAAACATTCAGACATTAACCTCATAAATAGAAACTTGAAACCTCCAAGCTGGATGAGCTGTGCAAAATGCCCTCTGCGTAGGAGTGTTGCACACATGTTTATGATTTTAATTGCAGTGGATCTGTGAATAAATAGATAGAATTAAGTTTAATTACGGTACATACTAGTATTACTCATATGATTAATTAAACGTTCCGAAATAAATTTAATAGTTTAGATTACAATGTGATATAAAATATTCAGATGCGAAACTTTGTTTGACATCATTAAATTTCATTTCCTTAAGCCATGTTTTGTAGTCAAACATTGTTGATATACAAATTGGTTTCAGCTTGACTTTCCTGTTTTTGAACGAGTGTCAAATTGGGAATTGAATTCAATAGTTTAGATTACAATGTGATATAAATTATTCAGATGCAAAACTTTGTTAGACATAATTCAATTTCATTTCCTTAAGCCATGTTTTGTAGTCATACATTGTTGATTAAGAAATTGGTTCCAACTTGACTTTCCTGTTTTTGAACGAGTGTCGAATTGGGAATTGAATTCAATAGTTTAGATTACAATGTGATTTAAATTATTGAGATGCAAAACTTTCTTTGACATCTTCTTTTACAATTCTTGTTCTTTTCAAGTCTCCCAATGGATCTGGCCACAACATCAGGGCATCAAACAGATAACAGCTCAGACTACAGCGATGATTCTCCCGAGGGGTTCACTGGATCCTCCCTCTCCCCCTCCAGCCCGCAGATGGAGTCGAACCCCACTGAAGCCAGCAAAGAAACATCTACTGGATCATGGCACTCGCCTACAACCCTGCCGAGGTCCTCAGCGCAAACATCCTCAGAGGAGACGGTGGAAGAAGGGGACGAGAGAGGCACAAGCGATGAAAGTGATGGTAACTTAGGCCACAATACAGACATGTGTAGCCTGTTCACGGAAAGAGGCCTGCTAAGCATCAGGAACGATGAAGGTGGTGAGGCGGGGGACACTTCGGACTCCGATATGTTTGTCCGGTTAAAAGATGGTGTGTCCAGTAGCACAGACACAGAGGAATGTGTTGTATTCCTAGATCTGCCCGCCTCTCTGACACCCAGCGACTATCACTCAGACCAACTCCTAGAGTCGCCCACCTCTCCGTCACCCAGCGAATTTACCTGGGACAAAGCATTCAACGCAATAAAGCCTCCCAGCCCATACGGGATTGACTGTAGCTCTTCGGACTGTGACTCTTTTTTGGACTGAGGAGACACAATGATGACCATGAATCAACACCAAAGGGGAACTGAGTGCTCCAGTGACGAGGAGAGTGACAGATCACTTTGATTTGAACTCGTGCAAAATACTACAATTAGCGTCTTCGGACTTAAAGAATGATTTTGTATATTTTATCCAAGGACTATTAATTTGATGTTACATCTGTTTAATAGCAAACAATGTTATAAGTGCATTTCTGTTAATATGTTGCTTTAATGCTTATGTTTTAAATGTACATTTAGAATGTCTATTTACAAGGACTATTTTTAATACAGTTAATATTTACTCCAGAGCTGGTTATCTATTAATGTTAACGAATGTACCTCCGATTAATAAATAACATGATTATCTAAATGTAATAACATTTTGGTTATTTTTCGGGGGATCATGTTTCATGGTGTTTGGTGAATAGAATAAAGTTATTATAACATTGTAATTTTAATTATAGGCATGAGTGACAACAAATACCAGAGCGATGCAGACCTCTTCAATAATGAAGGCGCTGAGGAGGAGGGGGCCGTCAATCCGGAACCCGAATTGCACCTGACGGGAGACGGCGCTGCGGAAATTGAAGACCATGATAAGTATGCACGGGTTGTAGGCTGTCCGGATAAGAACGAGAAGAAAAACGAGGCAGGTAAATCTGAAGAGGAGTTGACGGATCCAATTGAGACCGCAAATATACCACGAGACTCAAACATATATATAGTGAGTGATATTCACTTCATCTTGAATATAAAAGTTTAAATAATGACATGATTTTTCAACTTTTATTAAATAACTAACATTGCAATTCTAAAATATGTCTATTCATATTTAAGGAAAATTGGCCAGTCACCGAAATAATGTTTGAGAAGAACAAACATACCGAAGAGGAAGAGTCGCCCATCCTTGCCAGCCAATCGGGGGCTGGCATCTTCGCCAACTTCACCCCCATCAAGGATGATGATATGGTAAGATTCCACATTAACATAGATGAGCTCTCAGACTACGAGTCATCCGGAGATCTGACGGACGACGAAGACATCTTCGACAATTCCTACCTCTCAGAGTATGTGGTGGAGGAGGAGTACACCGGAACGAGTGCAGTGTGGGAGCAGTACCTGGACCTTCACTTAAAGGTAATTGATCAATTAATCATCTCATCCGGTCACAGTTTATCAGTCCAGGGTTATTTAAAAATTCAACATATTCAACAAGTTAAACTGGGTATTGTATATTTAACAGAGGCGTCCGATCATAACGTTCCCAGATGGCGCGTCAATATCAGATAAGTTGAAGGCGATAGAGTGTAGGAGTATATTAACAGAGGGCGAAGAATAAGGAGAAGTAAGTGTTATTCACCCTTGTTATATATTGTACATGTACATGAAATGTAAATTATTCTTTTCGTACTCCAAAATGACACGTTCTAATTTAGCACTCTTAAATTTTAGATGCCAGAAACCGGATATATCGGGGAGTATTTAGTCCCCTTTCAAACACATCGTCCCCGGTGTCTACAACTCCAGATACCGTGTGAGAAATCTGCAGTGGAAATTCTGAATGGAGATGTACGACATGATGAAGTGGGAGAACCAATTTGAGCAGACACTAATTGGCATGATAGACGATGGTGACAGGTTCACAATATACACTGTAGATGGGAACCATCGCCAGATGACGATGATATATATCCGAGAGTTCCAGGATAGGAGCGGGGTGGACGGGAATGGTCGCTTCATCAATAAGACAAATTGGTTCCCTATGGTAATTATTTATACATTATTTTGCCACTATTAAATCCAATAGTTTGAATTCCACTGTAATTTTGATTATTGAGCTGTAGTCAGGATGTTTCTAATTTTTTCCAAAGATAAGAATGTCCATCCATATTTGTATGACTAATGACGAGATCCGGACCGGCAAACTTGTCCCCACTCGACTATGGTGAGAACATTTATTACTCTTTAGTACCCTGATTTAATTATATCTATTAACATGTAGGAATGATTAATAATGACACATTTATTTCAGCTACGGTATTCCGCCAAGCCGCCAAGGAGCACAAGATGCTCCTAGAGAAACATGAAGCGAACCCGAGGGACAATACCCCACCCATCCCATCCATTCACGCGTGATTCTCCACGTGAAAGGCAAGTGGCTGTGAAATGTTGTGTCCACGATCAGGTGAGTTTGTGATTATCAATATATCCTATATATAAGTTCCGCCTCTGTAAGGTATCCGTGGGACTTAATTATCACAAGTGCTGGTATTACTAAACTTAAATATTTACTCGAGTTGTGCTGTCAATAAATGTGTATTCCTCTTCATATCACACTACTGTATTAGATGATCAAACGTTCAGGGATTTACATGAATAATGATTACCCTAACGCTAGTTGACATAAATAGCTGACCGTAAATAGAGCCAGAAACAAAGACGAATTTCAGGCATTTCTTTCATGAATTTAACAATAGGGTTATAGATAACGATTTGTTAGCTGGCAATTTTCGGAGATACGACCAAGACCTCAACTTGTAGATTACCGATCGGTGCGTCTATATATATAATGGACCATGACAATTTGCAGTATGTTAAAACAGTTTTCGAGACATTTTTAGTAATTTAACTAGCGACTAAGTATCGAAAATGATGTCCAGCTTAGTAACACGCTATTTAGTCATAATCTTAGAAACTATGAATCAAAACAGTATGTATTTAAAAATGTTCCCAAAGTATCTATATTCTTTATTGCACAACAGAAAGCCGTTAAATAAGTCATACATCACTCGAAACTAACCATAACCCATATCTGATTACATCACATAAATATTGCTGAATATTTGGCATGTGAATGTGGAAACATTCAATATCTTAAACTCACGGATACACTACAGTCGGCGAATTCCTATCCAACAATATACAGTAATTACATTAAAATGAAAAATGATACATTCTATTATTCTATTTGTTTAATACATTGGCCTCCGGCTAGTTACATGATACATGTAAACATTAGTAGACAATAATACAGAATGAAAAAAAGAATAAGAAAAGAAAAAGAAGTGTACAATTGTACATTTATACTCATCGTCTATGGGTATTTCGGTCGGCAGGTTTATTGTCTAAAGAGACTTTTGCACAGGTACTGCGCCTTCTCAAGGTAGTGTGCTACATTGTAAAGCATTTTACAGTTAGTGCTATCAAATATGCTTGTAAAATTAGCGTCAGTGTTGCATAGCATAACATTCTTTTTCAGATAACAATCGCGTAACATAGATGATAATGGACAGGTGAACAAAATGTGCAACTCGTCCTCCAGGACACCACAGCATCGACATACTCTCTCATCTCTAATTAATTTTGGGCATTGCCACGCACCAGTTTCAACATGTAAGTGGTGATTTCTCACCAAAATCGTGTTATAACAGTCTTTGCTCTCTGATCGATCTTACCACACAGGTAACCAATGTTTTTACCATGACTGTAAGGTGTTAACAAATCTAGTATATTGGTGGTTTTACGACATGCATACAATTCATCTACTACACTCTCTCTGGCATATGTGAAGAATCGATGTTGAAAGAGTTTTAAAAATGCTTCTTTGTCAACAAAACATTTCTCCCATACATTACCAAAATCAAATTATACAATAGTACATGCACTAACCAGCAGTATTTTGTGTGATCATTACTCCCTATTTTATAACTCGGGCACTTAGTATGTTGCAATTTGCATCTGATAGTTTAACCCAGAATCTGATAATTCTATTATAGTGTACATTCATGGTAATCAAATTTTATGGAGGTAAGCTGCACAAATATGAAACTTTGAACTTTGCTCAAAGAAAGATTGGGTAGACTTTCCTGTTGCTGCAACATAGTACAATAAAAATAACCGTTACCGTTCAATTGACAATGCAAACACAATTAAATATTTATTAAAACATATAATATACCATCAGATAGGTATTCGTTTTTAACACTCTATTGCACATATTTACACAATAACATGATGTCAAACACGCTCGCCGGCGAAACTATAACAATTTCGACGTAGTCTTTCTCTGAGTCAGTCTAACATAGCTTTAGTCCATTAACCTACGTAATTTATCAATTTTAAGTGGAAATGTTTTTTTCGAGCAACACACGTCTTTTGAATTAACCGAAAACATTCAGCTGGAATATTTTATCATACATCCGAAAATATGAAAAAATAAACATTAAAAAAATGTCAACTCACTACCCCTGTCGACTGGAAATAATCATTACGAGCTTAAACATGCCATATATGGCTTCAAAAATACTGATACTTTACTTGTAGCCAATGTTTGTTATATTAAATCAGTTATATTTCGATCAGAATTCACCATCATAAATAAAGAGACTTCGTTGTTTCTTGCCTAGCCGAGCAATCATATGGCTGTTAATGGAATCGAGGAACCTTTAAACAGCTCACATATACAGTATACTCCCGTTATGCTTGTGCGACTCGGACAATTAGATCGAGTTATCCAAAGTTCGACACATGCATTGTTTGTGACAGGGGTCTGTTAATGCGAGTTCGAGATAACCGAATATTCGAGTTAATTGACTTCAACTTACCTGGAGTATACTGTATTGTAACATATATATACCGCAAATTGTTATTTAATTTTGCAAAATTATCAACGACTAAGATGAAGACAAATACCACCACGAAATGTCGTCAGAACTTTAAACAACGCCGGTGTTTTTCGATGTATACATTTTCGCGTGGTGTATGGATTTTTCTCGCGGTGTGCGTCGATTCTCTGAGCGAGAGAAGAAGAGCGCACACAATGAGAAGATTTCACCACGTGGGTAAAACCAGCGTCAGCTTGAAGCCCGTGGATTATTGTCAATGATGCTCAGGATGTTGATGTTTTCCAGTTATGGTTGGGAATTGAAAGGCGATAATACTTATCACGCCCGGTGAAGTGATTCGTTTTATCCACCTGCATAACAACTCCCACCGATTGACATTGCACAAACTTGCAGTAGATTGAAGCAAAATATAATGCGGATCGCAGGAATAGAGAATATTCTATATAATTTGGCAATTTTTTAAATACCTCATGGCCCATAAAGTGTTTTTGTACTGTTATACATAACGCTAAACAGGCATAGTATATGCCGCCCCTCTTTATAACTTTGGCTTGTCATATGACAGCGGTGTTATATTAATGGTGTATACTGAATGGTTAATGGGATCCTGAAGTTTATAACGCTATGAGTGACTAGGAGTGGTGCATGTACAAATGTGTATGTACGGATATATACTATTAATTAATGTACAAAATCTCAAAATTTCTAATTTGGTCCTAAATACTGAATGTAATCTACATGACAATCTGGCAATGCTCTTTGATCTTGAGATAATGACCGAGTGTCAAACATGTTCACTTATTAATATACCAAATTGACGTCTAGAAAATAGCGTCCTCTCTATGCGTTTGTGGATACTGTTTCCATAGCGGGTTTCAACTGTGCTTCATCCTGACGAATGTGAACGCATTGAAGTTGAACGTGCCGCCAAGGTTGCAGAAGAACACGGACGCCCACATGATGACGACGTGCGGCTGGTTGACGATGAGACTGGCAATGACCAACACGAGGTACGGCCACCACTGGCCTATGTACGAGGCGACGAACAGCATCATCACCTTGGCGGTGGTATTTCCCTCCGCCCTTGCCGCCTCTGCTCGCCGCCATTTTCTGCGCCACCTGGCGGATTTTGAAGCAGACCGCGCCGTAGCAGATAATGTTGAAGGTGAAAGTGATGATCATGACGGCGCCCAACACATTGGTGAGGATCGGCCCGAGAGCATTACCCATGTAGATGTAACACCTGCGACAAAGCAACATAGATTTAATATAATTACATGACCTTTATCCCACAATTTACAGGTATAAAAATCTTGTCACGAAAAATAAGAATGTAAATAACCGCTCAAGCAAACCGACGCACAAACCCACGGACACCCAATCCAAACTTTCATGATCTGATAGCATTATTCAACAATACTATGCTCACAACAACAAATAGACAACATATCTGATACTGCATAACATACTATCCTGTATTTGTGTATTAGGTAAATGTTGGATAAAAATCTGAAAACAAATCTGTGACCTCTTATGTCAGACAAATGGACGGGATTATACAAGTATATTAAATGTCTACTAAATTTTTTTTCGTAAAAGTCCTCGCATATTCGAACGATTTCGGTCAGCAGTAGCCTCAGGGCTTTATCCTGTCTGGCCAAGTCGATAACAGGTTCGATTTTTAAAGAAATCATGCAGCGTCACCATGATACAATATATTTAGAAATATCTTATACCTGTTAATGCAACAAATGATATCCACGACTGTTTCATAATAAGTGCCACACAGTGAAATACGAGAATCCAGCCTGTCTGACATATCAGATTACATAAATGGAGTCATCAAGAATGTTGAGTTGCTGTAATGCCTGTTCAATAGAATGCTAAATAATTTGTCCATCTACCTCAAGAGTCTACCATTTTCATATGAAGTACGCCAAGTTCTTCCTAATAATGACGTCCGGACAGCTTCTGTCACTATCATAAAAATTATAACCTGGCATTCGATTTATTATACTGTATCAGCCACAGATATGTGGATGCATATAAGACTTTTTTAATAAACACTTCTCTTTAAAAACTTGTCTTGTCGTTAATATACGGCTCTACTGGGACATGCTTATCTCGCGTCAACCGCATATCTCACCCAGGGTTACTACGTGGGAAGACCGCATTAACCACATAACTCACCAAGGGTACAGCACGGGAAGACCGCTTTAACCGCATATCTTACAAGGGGTACCATGCGGAAAGCCCGCTTTAAAATGTCAAATGCGATCAAATGGTTAGTAAGGATTTTATTAAAATTGGATACAGGCAGCTAAAGATGTGGAAGCGTACCATGAAAATATTATTTTAAACTCGGTTGATCTTGCTTTAGTGCAAAGAAGAGTGGTAGCAGAAATGAAGCAATCAAGACAATAGACCAACATCTATTAATCAACAGATAAGATTACATTTGTTCATTTTATCAGCCGAAACTGAGAGGTCAGATGCGATGTGTTCTGCCGTATAAACCCACTTTTTTGTATTCAATTAATGTAAATGAATATTACAAAAGGTTGTTGTACTCACCACGCTCAGCTGGAGCCGAAATGCCCGTAGGACGCTCCGACAATGCCGACGATGCAGGGTATCCCGAGCGAGTAGAGCATCAGCTTCCATTTGGGTTTCCTTAGGTCGATCTTCCTCTCCTTCACCAACATGACGAACGCGTTCACTGAGGTGAAAATGGCGATCAGAGCCTGCCCGAGCACGAATTGATTCAGGTTCAAGTACGTGCAGGCGCCATCTAGATGCGGACCAATTTAACAGATATCCCCCAATAATCCTATAAATTTTTATATGAAGACATCTTGAGGAATATGAATATTTAGGGGGCAGCATTATTAAAGTATGGGTATACTTATGTGGTTGCTCTTTTACACTGCTCAAATTTAAGCTTAATGAGTACACATAGTTAAATTAATATTGTTGAGGCTGGGAATGAAGCTAAGAGCACATACATGTATAATTAATTTGATGTTGTTGCTGCTGGGAGTTCAGCTGTGAGGACTTACATGTATAATTAATTTGATATTGTTGCAGCTGGGAGTGAAGCTGTTGAGAGCGATATCACTGGTGCTGGACTGGGACACCATGGAACCGATTGTGAGCCGCTTGTGTGAACCGATCGTCCGGCCAAGCCTCGGCGGCATCGAGGGCAATGACGTAGAACTGTGCAAAATAGTGAAATTACAAGGACCTCACGTGAGTGATAAGATGATAAAAATGTCCTCGTGTGAACCAGATTTAACATTAGAAACATTATCGATAACTAAATCATATTTATATACGCATGCTACTTATTATTGTTTACTAATTAATCTCCGTAATTAATTGACACCTTACATATAAAGAACATGATATTTAAATAATCATATAGTTATTAGATTAAATTATATCTCAGTGAAGGCCTAATCAGTAAATCTATAAACATTCTAGTCGGTATGTGAATAGGACGAATTTTAATCATTTAACACCATGTTCGAATAATAAATTTAATTAATATTGCAGCTATACCGAGCCCTACAGAACGTAGCGGTACTGCCCAGGCAGCACTGCATTTATTACGGACGGTGCCCGGCACCCTACTCTAACAACAACGACCTGTGGGATGGCCTAGTGGAGCGCGACCTTCCGTCGCTGCCTTCCCTCCCCACATTACCCTCGTTGCCCACGTTACCCTCCCGCCCAGCAATGGCGGGCGAGCGGAAACGGGCAGTGCGCAGGAGCAGGCGCAGGCGCAGTCTGGACGACGCCGTCAAGGTGGTGCAGATGACGGATATCCACGTGGATTTAACCTACACTGAGGTGAGCTCTTATATCCCCGCTATAAACACGACTCGGCCATCAAGAACATGTCCTCTCTAACAAGAGCAAATACTCGACAAGAAAATCGTGCGCTCACTTAGTTTTAATAACCATGAGTGTATCAAGTGTTTTTTATGACAACTAATGTTTCAACCTTGCTCTGATTACCCAAGTGTTTTGTCACGATTACGGTTAGATTTAATTAAAAACCGTAAAAGTTTATATACTACGGGTGCATATTGAAAGTAAATATATTTTAATAAAAGTGTTGAAATACATTTGGCTGATGGTAAATTTAAGGAGATGAATTGACGCAGCGTGTCACGAATTTAGATCTAGTAACGTATATTTATCTGGCTTATTTCAGGGTACCGAGGGCGAGTGCAAACTACCCGTATGCTGCTGGGACGAACTGGGACCGGTGAGTAGTATCATTCCGCTTTCTCTCGAGTATGTCCGAGACTGTGACTATTTGAGTCATCACCGATGGTTTCCTTATATACATATTTAAATAATTATTAAATTCCACTTTACTTACTTTAGATTTACAATACGCACCCTATTTCTTAACAATCAATACTTATCACTTCATTTATATATAATAATATATTATAACATTACTTATGCGTAACGCATATGACTCATATTTTCAACATATGTGCCACAACAACAACCATTTGTATACCGCTCAACAACGTTTGTAGCTACACATGCATGTAATTGTATATTAATCTTGTTCGTAAAAAAATCTTGTTCGCTTTCCCCTGCCCCAGGCTACTACTGACCCGGCAGGAAGATGGTCGCATTTCAACTGCAATCCGCCGCTGGTGTTAGTGGAGCTGTTAATGCAGAACGCAGCCTCACGCAATCCGGACTACATGATTTACACTGGTAAGATAAAAACATGGGAATTTCATCTGAATTATATAAGGCTGCATAAAATTATTAAATAGTTTCTCAGGCGTGCCCGCATGGGCCTGAGACCCCCCGCACCCTCCCTTTTTATTTGGTTTTGAAAAAAAAAGGAAACACGTACCTGCTGCATCCTCTTTCTCAGAATTGAAAAAAAACAACTGCCGCACCGATCCTGGTGAACAAAAAAAACAAAAAAAACTGCCGTCCGCACCCTCCTCTCAAGGCAAAAAAAAGCTTGAGAAACTAATCAATAATTTTACGCAGCCTAAGCGTGAAATATTTAAAATAAAACTTACCTAAGAATCATAAATACTGACACGCACCGAATCCGCGACTAAATGCTATAATCTTTGATTTTATGTCCAGCTTAACTGCCTATAATTCCCTTATTTGCCGTATTAATGCTTTGTTTCCATAGGTGACACCCCATCTAACATTATGTGGCGGGAGACTATGGATGGTCAGATGAATTGCACCAGGGTGCTTACGGACACCATTAAGAACCACATGCCAGGTGTAAAAGCTTACCCGTCCATCGGAAATCATGGCAAGTGTCGATTATAATGAAGTGGGGTGATTTAATCAATTATCATCCTTCTTTCTTTATCATTATTCTTACTATAATAATTATTATCATTGCTATTATTATCATTACTAAAACCAACGTTATCATTATTATTAAAATTCATATAGCACTTATCCTTACAACTCTAAGCCCTATACATGAGTGGTTGATAGAATGATTATACACATTGTACACAATGCGCATCGACCGCCAATAAAATGTCATTCTAATCACATTTTCAAAATAATGTGTTTTGCAGAAACTTTTCCTGGAAACCAGTATTATCCCGAATTAGACGAGACAAAGGTACCACCAGCATTTGTACTGCAAACAAATTGTCAATTTGAATCTTAATCCCTTATGTACGCAGAAATATGTAGGGTATGTGGTGATGTTTTATCCACAGACGGCGAACCAACTGTTCACCACCTGGTGGCAGGATCTGGGGGATTTCACCGAGGAGAACAAGCGGACGATGGGAGAATCCGGTTACTTCTCCTCTCTGATGCAGCCTGGTCTCCGCGTCATCTCCTTCAACAACATATTCTGGTGAAATATTCATAATCATATACATTGTTATACAGTGGTGTGCAGATGGAAAAATCTGTCTATTGATGTAAATTATTATCTAAATTCATTTGCGTTTCAATTGGAGATTAAAGCTATTTATTTTGTTAAAGTATATATGCAAAATCTCCAATTGCCCTACCACCTCATGCTGGGGTGTGTTCAAATGGGATTTACTTACTTTAAGTAAATATTAATTAATCTAGCTTGATCACCACATTGATGAGTTATGCCGAAGCGCGTTTCATATACGCACAACTGCATATCTATGCACAGTATGTGTTCAATTATTTTGTATTCGCAGGTTTGCAGACAACTGGTATGCTCCTATTGTAAATGCTGAGAAAACGATTAAAACTAATTTTGTGAAGATAATGCAGAGATATACGTTAGAAGAGCTTGACAAAGCAAGAGCAAACAACGAAAAGGTAATTTATCACACTTATATTAAACCTAAACAGTACATATATATTCATATCAACGCCTCAAATTTCCATCATAGGCACGTTTCTCTATGCTTGGTGTTGTCTTTGTAAAACTAGCGATTGAGTATCGTCGTAATGATATAAGAAATTTACGGCTTTAAATGGAATCTCTCGTATTTCAACTTGTCTTGGTTCGAAGGCGAATAAAGTTAATCGATATAATCTTTAATCCTTATTGAAACCACAAGGTAAAACTGCAAACAAGAAATAGACTGTATAAGATAGATATCTCTTTGTATAAAAACACTCTCTTTAAATATCTGATGTATAACCCCTTGAATGGCGATAAATATCACATAACATAAGATAATACATGTATGTGACGATTCTATAACACTTCACACAAATATATAAGACATATTTACCACATTGTGACCTCTCTAAATGCACGAATATTCCTTGTAAACATACTGTTTAGTAAACACGAGGCCATTTGCTCGGAAGGAAATATCTCAATACACATCCCTTTAAACTATCACGTGACCCGAAGGCGGGTCATTTAAAAGTAACGATGAGCGTAATATACCAGGTGCTACTTAATCATTAATTACCACGAATATAATATACAAAACTATTATTTACAAATTGCCGAGCGCAACACCTGGATAATGATATATATCAATATATGTATATATATCCTTTGTTTTACATTGTTCAAACACCAGGTTATCTTCATTGCTCACATTCCTATTGGAGGAGGTATCTGGATGCACACAAGATGGCTGAATAACGTCATGGTTCAGTACAGTGACATCATAGTTCTGCATACCGGAGGACATCATCACAACGATGATTTCAAAGTCGTAAGTTCAGCTGGATAAATTGCTACAAAATGCCCCAGTTCATACACACCTCCGAAAGATTCCTGTATGTAGCATCAGTTGCGTCCGTTAATAATTAATGCATCATTAGCATAAATAATGCCCTTTTACTTGTCTCTGTCCAGATTCGAGATCCTGACACTTACGAAGCCAAAGGTGTATCTTTGACGATGGGCAGCGTGTCCACAATGGGTAAAAAGAACCCCACCTACCGTATATACTATCTGGACAAGGACACCTACGAGGTCCTTGATTACGATCAGTATATCTTTGATCTGGAGAAGAACTTTGGTAGGCGCATTCAAAATTAGTGGAATTATTGACGAAATAAATTAACACGATTTTTATCAACTTGTTCTAAAACCAATGAAATTCATCTGTAATTTCACCTTAAGATGCTGTGACACCAGAAATAGAATTGCAGTATCGAGCGACGGAGGAGTATGGAATATCCGCCATCAACGGAGCTGAATATGATGACCTAGTTAGCAGGTATAACCTATAAGTAGTGACAATTATAAGTTACTCTATGTTAACATATGCCATAGTGCCTTTGAATTAGCGCATTCCCTAGTCCATCAGTATTAAACGCAGCTAAATTAATAACGGTCGTTATTAAATCTATACTTTTGTCATTCAGTATATATCATAATGGTCACTTTGGTTTTCAGAATGATTGATGATCCCACAATTTACAACAAGTACTACTACAACTACTACACAAGGGTAAGTACATGAGTAGTACACTCCAGAATTCCTAAAACCTCTTTTCGTGAATCTCTCTGTTAATTATCAACTATTTATATTGTAACATGGCAGCTGCTGATCTGTGTCAACGATCTAGAAATACTTATTCAAAAGTCATTCATTTTTTTTCTAGGTTCCGGGAACCAATCAGAACGTTTGCGACAACTTGAACTGTATGTACGGCAGACTGTGCAGCCTGTCCAACGCGAACCAGGACCACAAGGGGGCGTGCAACAATCGTGAGATCAGCATCACTCCCCTGAAACCCACCACCACCGCTCTTCCGCCGTGCGCCACACAAGCTACTACTACCGACCCCAACCAGACCGGTGCTGCCGCGTCCCTGTTTCTGTCCCTGCAGCTGGTGATAGCCTGTCTTCTCTCGCATATGTCACATTAATTAAAACACGTGAATCTATTAAAATGAGTTAACATGAACGAGTTTATCCGTGAGATCACAACACCGAGTATTTAACCTTCAACTAGCTTACAATGGAATAGTTTCATCTTGAACATAAAAGATGCAAATATGAGATCAACGATTGCTGCACTCCGTAATAATCGAAACTGTAACGTGCTCTACTCAAAAGAATTAATATTAAAGAACTAATAATACATGGCTCACTTAGAAATAAATAAGAGGAAAATGTTTAATATTCTATTCGATGCCGTTAATGTTTTTTATTTAGAAACACGTAGCTTTATTTGATCCAATCGAACGACTGAATCACTAATCTTAAATAATCTTATATAGAACATATGACCATCCAGATGAAAGAAAGATGGTTGATTCTGTAATAGAATAAACATGGTAATATACAGTAGTATTTTACAGTAGAAGTATTGAGTTGTAAAGTGTAACAGTTAATATAAGTACTATACAGGAGAGATTATCTGAATTAGGACTGACAAAGTTACTAGGGACTAAAGTGACGTTTATTATAGAACATGCAACAGGTTCAACAATAAAACAGGTTCACTTTGATATCTTGTTTATTCTTCAAAACTGAAGATCACTTGTCGTCTATCTGAGTGTGTGGGGATGATTGAGGAACTGGAGCATTGAGTCAGCGACTAGAGCGGCTACCTGTTGAGTTCCGACTGTACTCCCCGCACTCAGAGACGAGCTCCCATCCTTAGTGTGTCATCAATTCACATCTCATATCAGGGTCACTCAAGGTCACGAGGGAGCGCAACTCTCCTCTACACATGTTCACGAGGGTAAAGAGGGTGTCTCAGGGAGATGGTGTGTCAGGAGGGGAGCAGTAGCTCTTATAATAAACTCTTGGTGTGTGGACATATATGTCGGTGTGGAGGAGGAAAAATGCCCCATAGCAAGTTTAGGGATATATCCAAAGGGGAGGGGGGATATAGAGTCCCCATCGTAACCTCTTTTTGTGTATGTGGTCTCTGAAAGAGGGGTTGGGGACGGTGGGGTGCATGTCAGTGAAGCTCTACCTCTACATGATCTTTCATGATAATATACCAAAAACATTGATAATCGTCACACTTGCAGCGCCTGTGACAAAAGCTGGTGACTAGGATATTACCATAGAGATGGGGGGGTTGGTGGCGAAGAGCATGGGATTGGCCAGTGTGACTTGGGGTAGGAGGATTGGCAGACCTGAATCTAAACAGACCAGTGGGTATTATTACCGTTCCCCGTGATATTTCCATTTTCAAGAACTTAAGATAGTATGTAAGTTGTAGGTTTATTAATGCCAAACATAGCTGATTTTGTATTCTTTACGACATGTGTAATTTGATTCAGTATAAATTAAAAGCAACTTGGGTAAATCCTGTAAAGGTTTTTGCTTATTACAAAAAGTGCAAAAGCTTTTATATGACATCTCTATAGATACAATAATAATAGAACCTGTGAATTTGAACAAAAATCGTGATTCAGAATATTTTTCTTATTTGGAATTAAGATAGATCGTGAATTTCCTAAATTGCCTGTAGCAGAATATGAATACAGAGTCAATTCTGAATATACTTACTACACAAAGCACATAGCAAGATCTGCTAGACATGTATTCTAACCACCAATTTGCCACCACTATGGGACTTTTCACAATGACAACCTCCATGATAACGCTATTATCTTGTGTGTTGGATACTAATAAACAGACACCAACAGATTTACCAGAATCATCAATTGAAAGCATCCGAGGAGCCAGAAAGCCAAACCGTGACTCTGGATTGAGTGCGACGGCAGATTTGGTAAGAAGCAATTTATAGTGTTTAACTAACATAGATACACTGCATTTTAAAATAATAAAAGCTTTCACAATTCTAACGTGAAATTTATAGCTGTGAATTGCAGGTGTAATGCCATTATAAGAGGGTAGTTCTACAAACCAAAATCAACAAACTAGGAGTTATTTTACAATTATCATTCTGCAAACCTACGTGACCCCTCATATCATATGTTAGAAGATTTGACCAAATTATATCACACGTTACACATTGAATTGGTAAATTTGTAATTTGTGGATAATGTGTGAGATCTAAATCAGAGTACTGCTGAAACGATTATATATTAAAACAGTGAATACATATTGATTGACCACCCACATTTTACTCATCTTAGATTATCGCAACAACAACAACCATGACGGAGAGGAGAAGGCCGAGGATTGGGAGACGTCGGTTTCGACCTAAATGTCAATAGATGACAATGATATATGATAATATATTTTTAATACAGTATAAAAATATGTATAAGCATTAATCAGATGGGACATGCCCTCCTCATCGTAACTACCCTCTCCCTGAGTCTATACAATTTTCGGCCTAACATTAATATGATTGTTGTAATTACTTTGACCGGTACACCCACGATGCGTTCTATGACATTCTCATTCTATTGATAGGTTAACTTGTTGATGCATTGAATTGCAAGTTTTTGCTCTCAGAAATATTTAGCTATAGGGCGATATACCACGCTTACTTACAACAGTATGATTCACTAAGAAATGTGTTGTGTTTTACTATCAATTTGAAAGCAGTATGGATTAGTTCACCTAAATAAATTCGTAATTGGGCCACACTAAACACCACATCAATTTGTAAGGCTGATTTAAAGACTTTAGAAGAGGCTAGAATATGATCGATTAGTCAATCGCTCTCTCCAAACAAACAAGTCCTTATATTGAGGGGATGGTATTTATTTTCTTTCACAACAATTTGGTCACAACCTTCTGATACTTCTATATTTTTTAAAGTGAGAACGACTGTGCTTTATTTTGATATGTCGTCATCTTATGATATAACAATATTTATTTGACATCAACTTTGTTTATATTTCATGTTATTCTGACGGACCTAAAATACATATGTATATATTAACTATAGCATCCGCAAATGAGAAATGAGAATGTATGTGAGGCATATCTTTGCATCCACAATTCGGATGCGTTTGTGTTTATTGAATCTTCATTGTGATGATAACGTTGATGTTTAGGTCCCTTGATGAGAGCCTGCAACAAGACCTTCTGTGTGATTCTGCATAATC